>CAJNOQ010006317.1:0-13812 GCA_905250885.1 Didymodactylos carnosus
GAATATTGATCAAATAGCATAGAAAAATAGAGCGAAAGACGCTCTATCTGTTCATTAAAAGAGAAATGTGTTTGAAGCGCTCCTTAAGAAAATAAAGTACCTCCCTCACTACTTTTGGATTGCCCTATTGTTTATGTTGTTTTCGTTCGCGATATGTATCAGTTTTTTTTTCGTTAAATAAAGAAACTAACCAATAATCTTCTGCTTTTCTGCAATAAGTAACTATGCGCAAGATCAGTTTAAAAAGAGCTCGTGAAAACATTCTTTTATTGAGATGTCAAAAAATATTTTTTTAATAGAAAATACAGTAATGTCATTTTCACAGAAACTTGCTGTGCTTGTTTCTCTGCAAAAAAACAGAAAGGGGATGAATCCTTTTACGGTTTCTATCTACACTATGAACCCTACCTATGAGCAAAATATGAGCTCAAACGGAGTGTATCAGTTGGTGAGGTTCCCTCGTTAGACATCAGTATTATCTTGTATCGTTCCAAATGGTGAAAAAATTGCTGTTTGTGGTTCGTATTTCGTCTTCTTCAAATTAAGATATTGATAACAGCTTGTTTGGGTATAACAAAAACTATTTTTATCAAAGATAAATAATAACGTCCATCATGGATAATTCATACTTTTTTATAAGTTGGAGGATGAGAGGTAAAAGTGATAACACGTAGTGAAGAAGCATGATATAAATAACAAAAAGATGATGAGTTTTGGCGTAGTCACATTATAAAAAGCGTTGATTATTGTAACAAGTAGACATATAAGCGGAGTAGATATAACATCGGCCAAGGCAGAGCGAAAGTCTACGGTTCTAACATAACTTTGTTCTCAATTTTTAGGACAAGAAGCCTTCTTGGTATCAAATATGACAAGTAATAGCGAAAGGGATGAATTCGACAGTGTTAATGGTATTGTAGTTATATGGTATAATAAAAATGTCGACTTGATCAAACATGATCCCTTTACTCGATCATTACGACGTCTAACCTATCAATAGATCAAAACGTTCGATGATTTGAACTAGTGGCAAACCTCAATCGAACAAAGTCAAGATAAAGCATTGCTTATAACTTCACTAGAAGATGGTCAACATATCATTTCAATTGTTCACGACTTGCTTCAATTGTATTCTATCTATATTTTTGATACTACGCAAGCTGATCAAACATGGATTAGAAAGTATTCAAAGGTATATGATATTTTTTTTAAAATTTCTCTCTAATTAGTCCTTCTGGAAACAGTAGATATTTTCTTTCACACATCTTGATCTGACAATGCATTCAGATGCCCAGAGCACATTGAAAATAATACATGTGATTGTACAAAACATTGTGGAGGTTGAGATCTTCTGTTGTCAAGGTTCTTCAATAGAATTTCTATTTAAAGACAATGCGCATCAATATTTGATTCTTGAAGGCACTGCCCATTCAGATAGCTGAAAAAAAACAAATATAAATTTGGTTTTTATTTTTCACACTTCACATAACTCATGTACGAGGTACAAAATTTTGTCAAGCTCATTCATCTATTATTAATCAGCGCTAAAAAACTATGTCATTTCTCTGCTGAAATATCTTTGAAGTAGTTAGAAAGTTCGCATGATATGTGAAGTTCGCTGGTAGATTTCATAATCTCTGGTGCTAAAATATAGATACAATAGGCAACAAACTTTTTGGAAATACTATGAAATCATCCCACACAGTCCTCATAGTTTCTGTTGAAAACGACTTCCGTACAACTGTAATCCATTCCTAATCACTTACAGCGCTTCTTCTTATTATAAGGGGAATATTTCTGGTGAACTCTTTTTCCCCTGAATTAAGCCTGAAATACAATCGTCATCACAAATATTTGATTTAGATCTTTAAGGAGCATGAAGAAAACCTAATCTATCGACATATTATTTTGCATTTTTTCATCAAAGTTAGTAGCGTAACTGAGAACTATGTGATTGAAGAACTCAAACTTTCTGACCTAAACAAGTGAAGTCTCGCGCTTCTTAAAACTATAAACAACCACTAGCCATGATCTTGCAAATTTTTACTTCAGAATTTCCAGTAAAATGTCAGTTGTCAATCGAAACAAAATTCCCGTGTTTCTCCATTTTCTATGATCTGTTCGTTCGCTGTTCTAGACGGTTCTTCATTATCAAAAACTGCTCATTCAATATAACTACTTTTCATTGCAGACTAACAAAAATCTGTTTTGCTCTTTGCAGCTATTGTATTTTCGATCACATTTTCATCTTACATGTTGTTGTGATGATAGGATTCTGAATGTAATACACATTAAAGAGGATCCTGATTACGATTAGAATAGTTTCATAGTCTTGCAAGTCCACTTTCAGCAAATATTTTTTTGAAAATTTGTTTCACAGATTCAATAGCGATTAGTAAAAAACGGAGCAAAGCTGTTATAAGAGGAGGCTCACCCGTATTTCTCCCGAAAGCGAGAAAATTTTCGTTTTCGTCAGCTAACTTCCTAAGCAGTCGTCCCATTCCACGATGTTGAGCATTCCAGAGTCAGTTCCGTTCAATCCCAAATTTACAAAATGAATGACACCACGATCAGTAGAAATTTTGGAATTTCTTATACTATAGGACTACCTTCAGCTATCGATTTCGTATCGGATTTCCAGAATTCGAATTTTTTTATTAGCGCATCCTCTTCCACCATCGAATCAGTAAGAGGATTCTAGAGTTGGCAGGAATTCCTTAACTAGTGGGAATTTCTCGACTTTTCTTTTCTCTATACAAAAATGACAAGAGAGCATTAAAAATTATCGGCGATTTTGAACGAAATTATACACCATCATCTGCTATTTGGTGGTACACTAGTGATACGTTCGTCGTTAAATTCCTTAACACAATGCTTAGATGCCAAAGCACCGAATGGGCACTTTTACTACATTTTTTTATTTATGATTTATATCAACAACTTGGTAAACTATTCAAAGAAGTGGAGAAAAATTCAATTAAAAAGGTTTATCGGGGACAATTCATGTCAAAAAGCGAACTTGATTTATTGCAAAGTTTTCAAGTGACAGATAGTCTTTTCGTGAATCAATTTTTCTCGGTGACCAAGGATCATCAAGTTGCGAATATTTTTGCTGATATTGACGATAATGATAGCTGTCTCTCCGACGATAATTTACAAAAGGTATTGCTGGAAATTACAATCGCTAACGACACGCAAAAACCGTATGTTGATATCAAAGAACTGAGCTCGAAAAACTCTGAAAATGAAATACTCTTTTGTATTGGTTCATCATTTCGAAAAACGAATGTTACCTACGGCGATAACTCACATTATAACATTTGATTTTAGGAAGATCGAGGATTATTTTTATCCCGTATGCGTTCAATAAAAAAATTAAAAAGCTGATTAAGAGAGATCAATATGTTAGATATAGTTGAGGGCTAAGTGAGCCGAGTCGCAGCGACGAGCGTTACTTGTTATTAAGGCCTTTCTTTTCATATTCCGCAACTGTGAAAGATGTACTTATAAAACCAGAACACATTACACAAAGAGTCAAAAAACAGCCATGGATAACAGTTATCGTGTAACTGAGCAGATGATTTCATCTTGTTCTGTTGTGCCAACAGCACGAAACGGTCAAAGTCCATCTCTAAGATAAGGCCTCTGTGTGATAACAGACGTATCAACATCAGAGAAAAGTGACGTGATGATAGCAAATAGTGACGCACACATTTTCTGTCGACTTTACTTGAAAAGAATGTCTTCTCTGCTGATGATGAGTAACGACTTCTAAGTGACGTAATTACTGGCACTTTAGATGGAAACAAGGAGCGCAGTTAATAGAGTTAAAGCCGGCTTGCCTGCTTTCAGTGAATGACGCTTATCATGAAACAAAACGAGAGAACTGACTGCAGTTTTTCAAGTAACCAGTAATGTCGAAAAGCAAAACATTCCACAATCTTTATTAATTTTTCTATCTCGGAACAAAATACTATTTTTTCAGCGAATCACTTGATGCAATTGATGAGCAGTTGTTTGTATAATAAAGTCAAAAATAAATTTTACCCGATTTTTGCGTTACGTGTACCTTATATTTTGAAAGGTCAAGTTCTACGTTTTAGAATGACTTTGAAAGTCACATTTTGTTTGCCTTCGAAGAAAAATACGAAAGAAACTGAAGAGGTACGGGATTCTATAATTTTGACCAGCACTGTAACTTTTGTGCTACAATGTCAAGAGGGATTCCAGTAGTACTAAGCGTTCTTCTGTTGTAACGAGGCTTTCTTGTGTACATCCGTTTGTTTCATTTTTTCGTTTACCAGTTCTGTATTTATTGTAGAGTAATTATACAGTTATACAATCATTTCAAATTTATTGATTTCACAAGAACCAACAACATTATCTTTAAATACAGTCAATTTTGAAACTCCACTTAGAATGCATCGAAGACAATCTAACCGCTATAACTCTAATCGAGAGTTAATAAATCTTGACACTCATCAGTTAATCTGATGCTCTGAATTTGTAGGTGACACTACCACTGTCCAACCGTCACTTACGATTGATCAACTGAGACAAGTTGTTGATTACACAAAATTCTTTGACAATGCCGACAAGTGCCATCAATACTTAGAGCAAACAAGTACCACGGACACATTCCTTATTATCTCAGAAAGCTCTAGCGAAAAACTGGCTCCACTTATTCATGAACTGAAAAATATCAAGTCAGTTTACATTTATTGTGGTGAGGAACCCGATTTTGAACAGTCGCCGTTCCAGCCTGATTTTACACAGGTATGAAAATATCATAATCATTTTACTTCCGTATTCAAAATAAAGGAGGCACCGCTATTTTTCTTGAATAGGTACTTGAAAAAGGTGTCACTCTGCATTTGCACTATTCGAAAGAGAACATTTGGAGAAATGTATGCATGTAAAAATAAAAAAATTTCGCTGATATATGTTTCTGAAATATTATAATTCAGAAAAATTAGGAAAAATTACCGGATTATCTTGAGAATAAGTTTTCGAGAAATTCAAATATGCCGAGGGCAAAAAGTTTCCAGATTTTGATGAAATTTTTGTCGCGGGTTCACGACGACATTCTAACTTCGCATACAAAGTTTCAGCTCGGTACGACTTAGTTTAGCGGACATACATTTATCACAAGTGTTAAAAATCCAATTGTCTACGTATTTGAAGTTGCACCCACAATTTTTCAAATTAGCACCAAATTCCGAGTTAGAGCGTGTGTAAGAAAAGTTTTTTATCGCATCATACCTCTATACATGATGAAAACACTGGAAAAGTAGAGGTAGACGAAAACTAATTTAATATCAAAGGCGGGCAGAGTTATAACCATTTTTTTTTGTTTGATCTGCAGATAGTCACACATCTTTTCTGAAGATAACTTTCAGTTGTCGCTCTACGCGTTACGTGTGTACCTTTAAGTTGATTGCAATAATACGATTTTTTTAGGCTGTCAAGCAAAAATATGCTGATCTAGAACGATTACTCAACCATTTGACAGAAGATGTGGCTCTCTATTTGAAAAAATTGAAAGTTGGGATTTTTAGCGGGATCGGTAAACAGGAAAGCACAACCGACTTACCGGTTTCGTGGTGGCCAAAATACATACAAATGCTATGTCATTTACCATATCCCGATACTTGCCGTACAAACTTTCTTATTGCGCTAAAAGAATGTTACCAAGGTAAAGACGTAGAGTTGAGATTGTCGGACGAATTTGAAAAAACATACACCTCAGACAGCGCAATTTGGTGGTACACACGCGATACATTTCTCCGTCGTCTTCTAAACAAGGCACTAGGACAACAACACACTAAACTGATATTTCTTTTTGGCTTCTACATAAAAGATATTTATATTACACTGTAATCTGAATATGAAAAATTCAAAGCTCGATCTTGCGATGAAGGAGCTGTAACAGTTTATCGTGGACAACTTATGTTGCTGAATGAGATTGAAAGTTTGCAAAAAGAAGATTACCCAGAGATAGTCGTTAATAGTTTCTTTTCAACGTCTCTCGATCGCGAACATGCTCTCTTCGTATTGGACCCGTCAGTACCGCGTGACGATGATCTGCAGAGAGTGTTGTTTGAAATTAAATTATACACCCAGTGGCAATATCGTCCTTTTGGCGATATTTCACATTTATCTTCTTTTCCAACTGAAAGTGAAATTCTGCTCATGATAGGAACTATGCTAGATGTTCATGAGGTATCTTACGGTAGTAAAACAAATATATATTCCGTAAAGCTAAGCCTACCCAGTCTTTACGAGATAGAAGACGATGAGTTGGACAATATGACAGTCAGAGGAAAGTTCAAAAATTGTATAATGGAAATGGAAGCTACAGATGAAGATACGAGTTTTATTTTTAATGAGCTGAAGGAAACGTTTTCCGATGAGCAAGGACGGTTAGAGGCAATTGAGTCGCGTTGTAAAGCTTAACACTATGAATTTATCGAACACAATTACAATGAAGCACTGTTGCATTATGAAATAGCCGTAAAAGCTTACGAAAATTTTTTAAATGATGATGCATTAAACACAACTGTTGACATTGCGCGAATCTACTGTAATACTGGACGCATTCATCCATCAAACTTGAAAGATAACATCGTCGTAATCAAATATCATGATATTGCAATCACCAGCTGCATTTCTTCTCTTGAGAAAATGGTTAATCAAAGACAACGATTCACCATTTTCGACATGCTAGCAAACATATACCAATATAAAATACACTTAAGCACTGATGAAAATGAAAGACAAGATAATGTAAAATCGTGTATCCAATACAGAAAGCTTCAGTGGCAAGAACTCATAATGTACTATTCGCCTCAGCACATAAAAGTTGCAACATGTATTAGTACTTTAGCTGATTTACAAGCATCAACTTTTCTTTTCGAAAACGCATTAGTCAATTATGAAAAGCTTATAGAAATATGTCATTCCAAAGATAATCCAGATTTCTATTGGATTGCCAATACGTACAATACAATATGCCAGATGATGTGTGTAGAACAGAAAAAAGATTATAGTGCTGCTTTACTATATGAAAAAAGTATATGAGTACTGGGTGAAAGCCGATCAATACACTTCAAAGATCACCGAAAGAGATGAAAAATATTATGAACCTAATGCTGCTAGATACCATTTGGGACTGGCCGACATCTATTTGAAAATGCGTCTGTTTAAAACAGCCTTTGAGCATTTCACGATAGCGAGGCAAGGCTGTGCAGACAGCTTATTTGAATTTAAATACCAGGAAATTGCAGTTACTGAGTAACAGATAGAAGATCTGAAACCATTGTTGCTCAGATAAAATTATATGAATGCTTTCATTTATCAGTCGTGAACCGACACGTTTCAAGCAAGCTGTTTAGTAGTTATTTATTACTAACCAACTCAAAAAAATCGAACTGACCAAGCGACATTTTTTTAATTTCGCTTTCTTTATTGTTACAAGAGAGAGAAAGTAAGGAGAAAGAAAAAGTACATTAGTACATTAGTTAACTGAAGTAGGTCTGGTGCTCTAGCAAAGGCACAGCGATGAACCAGTGTTAATCCGTTTCTAAATTTTCTTAAGAGTAATTGGTTTTGAGTTTGGGTAGGAACGGATATAGGGAAAATATCCCGGCGAAATATGGAAAACTGTAAAAAAACATTTTCGCAGGATATCTGCTGAGAGGGTCTTACCACTTTTTGGACAAATTAACTGATTGTTTCCATCTTATGGAATAATCCGCTATTTTGTTACATATTTTTGTTCCTTCTTCTTCTAAAAAGTTAATCATTGATTTAATTTCTCTACATATTGATGGGGATATGAGTATATTGAGATCATCAGCAAATACAGTACTGGCCAAAAGAATCCCCCTCAGATGTTAGTTTCTATAAGAGCTAAACGTCTGAAAATTGGTGTCAAGGTAGTACACAGAAAATGCAGGTCAGCGGTGCCATCAGTGCCAGGATTGCTTAAGCTAGAATGAAGTTATAATAGATGGCGTCCACAACCAGTGTAAATTTTGTAACTCGAGAATAGAAAGAATTTTTGAGTCGACCAATCCCTCATTTTGTAGCTCTGCATTGTAGCTATTTCTGGTGTAAATTTCATCGAAATCACTAGCATAAGTTAAATCAAGGAAATAAATCTGGGAAGAAGAATTACTTATCACATGATGCGCATGAGATTAGAGTGTTTTCCGAAAACATTTCGTAGAGACAAATAATATAGAAAATTATTGATCCGTCTTTTTCTTTGGAAGTTGTGCTAGCGTACATGCTCCTACTAAGAGTAAGAAAATTAGAGCGTGTTGTCATATCAAGATCATTCGCGATATCTCTATTTAAGCAGAGTCTACTAAGGCTCAATTACATGAGCCCAAACATTTAGATTTATTACATGAATGAATAAAATTAATTGTGACGCTGTTAAAATCCATCCTCATTCTTCATCCAGGGACACTGTGGCGAGTTTGCATTTACCTCAAGGTCAAAAATCGAAGATGTCCTTCTACTCTCTCATGCGATAACACGGACAGAGAGGACGAGAAGGATAGAGAACAAATGGTAGGCTTCCAATCGCCGAAAAGCGGAAGCAATTATCAATAGTACTCGTGGCATCATAAAAGCCCTTCGATGTCCCTAAAGTTACTAACGAACAAACTACTTAGATAAATCATTCAAGAGCATCAAAGTCAAAAACCATTTGAGTAGTCTTTCAGTAGCTGTGATCCACTCGAATCATCCAAGTCAATGTAAAATACAAGTTACCTAGGCTCTCTTTGTCCATGTGTAATTGTACCTATAATGAAGTCTGATGATAAACGTTGTATCGCGCATATAATAAGAAACTGGTCCAGAAACAACAGCTATCATGGTTGAATAAACAAAGTATTTACTGACGAAGAAGATAACAAAAAGAACAAGTAATGGGTAAATGAATGTAAAGAACGAATCACTGAAGAAACGCCCAGTCACAGATTGTCTAGGTAAGTGCAGGATGACGAAAAGGACAATAAGGACCAAAAGCTAGCGAAGTGTTTTAATGACTAAAAGATTGCCATTTTTCGGAGGTTTGAAAGTTTGCAAAAATTGTTACTCTTAATAAATTAAAAGCAGGCACACCTTCTTGCGATCAAACGCGCCCAATTTCGCTGTTGGCTACGCACTCCAAGCTGTATGAGAAAGTTATCCATGAAAGGAAAAACTGGGCGGATCAAAATCATATAATTCCCGCAGAACAATCAGGCTTTAGGAAAAGTCATCTGTTACAGACTAGGGTGTTATCAATATATCAGGAAGTCAAGGACAACCTAGCAGCTAATATACCCACGCTTGCGATATATGTAGATTATAAAAAAGCATTTGGTATGGCCTGGCACACAGGACTGGTAGTAAAATTATTTAGAATGGGCTTGCCACTGAAATTTTTAAGCTAATTGTAAGTTGGATGTCCGAAAGACGATCCCTTGTAATCTTTGGAGACGTAAGGTCATGACTATTTCGCATTTACATCGGACTACCACAAGGTAGTGCTTTAAGCCCGCTCATTTTTATTATGTATCATGCAGATCTAGTCAAATGCACCGGCGCTTTTTCATGTCAGTTGTTTGCCGACGATCTGAACGCCTTTATAGTTTCTCCTACCACAAAGAATCTATCCACTGATTTCCTGAATGAGGAGGAAACTAAGGTATATAACCGGCTATTAAACAGCCCATCAATATCTCCAAGATCGTAGTGCAGGTTTTCCATTCACAAGTCCAGAAACCTAATGTAATAGTCTCGGTGGGTGAAAACTTAATAGAGATTGTTTCTAGATTTAAATATCTAGGGTTTACATGGACAGATAAACTTTCACTTAAGCCTACTGTGGATGAATGTCTAGAAAGTATACAAAAGTTATTTATTAAATTGAGCTGGTTAAAAAGGAACAAAAACATTGCTGCGAATGTACTCAGACTGTGCTTCTACGCATACGCCTTCGCTTTTTTTCCTGGATTTTCCCCTTCTTCCCTTTACACAACAAGAACTTTTCTATAGAAAGTATAGAGTAGGGCTCCGGTTAATTTACCGTTGCCCGTTCGTGACGGCTCATTACCTCTGTGAGTTCACGAACGAACCAAATCTAACTTTTCATGTTAAGAATTATCTAGAAAAAGACTTATCATCTAATGAATCTGATCTCGCTCAATCGTTGTTTATAAATAATATCTTCTTTTTGGACAAATTTAGGAGCGGGAAGGATTCAAGCCAAGGAAGCTTCTTTCGCCTTAAGAGGGTTAAACTCATGATTAGCAACCACAATTTAGAACGATGTTTTTCCTACCTTTTATAGTTCACCCTTTCTGTTTATTATAATTCAATCAAAAGTAAAATGTATTCGGAACTTTTTTGTGTACCCATCCTTGCAAGTGCCCAAGGACATAGCAATAAAATGCAAAACGCAAAAAAAAAATAAATGACATCAAACATAAACTGCGCGTGTTTAGTCAATAAAAGTGTCCTCAATGACATATTTTATGAAGCAACGTTCTATGACCAATACAGTCGACTGTATTCTATTCTCTTCTGTTCTTGCGAAATTACTATTTTGTATATATAGTCAAGATGTCTCTCTTTGCCATATGTTTTCCTGATGTTCCTGATATGTTCGCTACCCACTGGTCAAGTATGGAGAAAAAACTCAGACATCGATTGAGCACGGTTGTCTCTACCGTGCAATGGCTCTTAAAAGGATAAATCCAGGATTTCTATACTAAATAAATAGCTTTTACTGGAATGATAAATGTATTCGAAAATGTTTGGATCACACACTGGTAATTATATTTTTGCAAAGAGACAAAAGTTTTGAAAACAGTTTTGTCTTACGGGGGAAGCTCCCGAGGTGATAAATCGCTGTTTGATCGAAATCTAGTGGGTTATAGGTTATCGACCATGCTGATTCCGAATATGATCACGGGGATTGCGCATAGCCCTTCAAAGATCCGGCCCTCTGGAAAACCAAATTTTCAGAAACTCTAAAAGATAACCAAAACCTTTCTTAACAAGGCATAATTGTAGTCCGCAAATTTCTGATTATAATGAGACATCTCCCAGTTCTACACAACCTTTCTTTGCAAAGTATATACTACAATAGTACAATTTACAAGAAAAGCCATGACTGTCCTTTGTCAGCTCAAAAGCTCCAGAAGTAAGAAGCAAAAAATTAGTTTAGAGCTTTTCTTGTAAGCAATCAAGATTGTTGATAAGCTCTTAATCATTTTCGTATAAGCCTGTCAAAATGTATCAATCAGACTGAAGACTAATTATTTCTTATTTCCCATCCAACATCTTGAACATATCCCAACAAGGAAAATTTGGACGTATGTTCATACTGCCTGAGGAAAGGTTACTATTACTGACTAAATGAAAAGTCTAAAAAGGAAAGATAGATATAGACTTTAATTTTGAGATAGATAGACTTTTAATTCTTATATATTTTATACTGCCTTTATACATATACAACGATGTATAACAATAGTATAAAATATACAAAAATTAAAAATTCTGTACATGAAAGGTACACTATGTGCATCAGATAACAAGTTTAGAAAAAGTCTTTTTTCTTAGGCTGCTAATTTTTTAGAATGTTATCGATAATATAAATTTCTTTCATCTGGTTCAGACTCTAACAGCAGTAGAACTATGGTGTTTTCCTAAGTTTGAAAAAATCGTGAGTACACAGTCTCATTGAAAAACAAGTACAAACTAACTTATTCTATAGATAATGATACAAAAAGATTATGGCAAGAAATTAGTTCTACTGTACTTTAAAAATGAAGTGTCGGTTTTAGGTTTCTTTCTCTCTGACGTCACACTGCTTCATTCTACTTTATTTGCATATATCGCATATAATCGAATGACGTGACTAAGGAAAGGTACTATTTTTATAGAGAGGTTACTTTTATTGAGACATCAGTTATTCCATGTTCTGTCAACTTTACAGGCTAAAATAAAATTAACTAGAATTCCCCTTTCTAATTTTTATGCCAGTTTCAAGTATCCAAATTGTGCTCTGTGCCGAGCTATAGTTTAGAAGATACATTCTACTTTCCGAGAGCAGGGCTGTGAATATCACAGCTAAGCATAAGGAAAATATGTACTTTTTACTGCTATCGTTAATAGATGTATGATAATTTCTATGCGAATGAACACTGCTTCTTTTGGACATATAATAAATGAATGTAGGACGACTTTTTGAAGACAAAGTTGAAAATTTATCTTTACAGCGAAAGTCATAGTAGTCAAAAAGAGTTTTTCTATAGAAGAAAGTGTGATTTGTTAAATAGTAATCATCGATATTGAGAGCCACATATCTCAAAAAGTAAAAAGGATCTTTTTCTAGAAAATACATCAGTATATAGTACAACTTGTCTAGTTAATTCAATTCTAATTCGGAAAATTGGCAGAATATCGGATGAGCACTGCTTCTTTTAGATATGTAACAAATGAATATATAGATTAAAATAGAAAATTTGTTCTTTTTTATAAAGAGAAATAAAGTTTTGTGCACATATGCACGAGCACATAAGAAAAGAATATGGGACGAAACACAAATAAGATCAAAGGAGAGAAAAGTGAATGCAGTGTGTTTGATGTCTACAGCTGAATATATGTAATATACCGTGCAAATCTCCAACGGAGTCACCCGCTCCAAACAATGGAGGGACGCCTGACGAGATCTTTGCGCCGTACAACGTAACTCGTCGCGCTAATTCCGCATATGTAAAAATCTCGAGTGACGCATCTCTAGAAGAAAAACATCAAATTTTGATATGGACTATGTCTATATTTTGTGGATAGACAGAAACATCATAATTATCAAATGTGTTTCAATTTTAGACAACAGCAGTCAAGAAAATAAGAAATATGAAGTAGAAATTCAAGTAAGAAGTACAAAACTGTAACGAAATGCATTTTTTAGTGAAGTTAAGTACTACACTGATTTACCGAGCTTTCGACCTGTTTATTCTTCGGTCATTTTCAAGGCGAATGACAAAAAGAAAAAACGTGTACAGTATAAGAAAACACAGAACGAACTAAATAAAATACAATCTTTGAACTTGCAAGTCCCACTTCACAATCTACTCAATTTTAAATATGCAGTAATTGTTGAAAACAATAATTTATAGTATCTATATGAGATAATAATAGACGTGTTCGTTTAGAATAAGCAATGCTGATTATGAACGGTTAGATGGTAATGATAATAATGAATGTAGGAAACAGAAAGCAAACGTTTGCCTTGTAAGATGTTGAATGTAGGAAATGTCTGTCTGTCTATGCATTCGTCAGTAACTTTTCTGTCTGTAGTTTCGATTTACTGATCGTCTATATTATTTATTATATATTTGTGGCCCGTGTGTATCCACTGGTAACGGTGTCTGTCGGACTATATACCTAGTCCTATTTGGACGTTTAGCGGGTGTATTTGCACAATATGTTTATCAAACATCGTCATCGTTGTGTGATTTAAATTTAATTTAATTGAATCAACGTTGTCCATATGGTATTGAATTAAATCAATATAATTTCAACAATTACTACAAGTAAAACACTTCATATATACACATTTGTGTAGTGTATATTCAATATTTTTAAACAAATATTGCAATATCAGTCTACCATCAGCTACGTTGAAAACATTCATAGGCATCAAGTTTCATGGCCCATCTGGCTAGACGGCTGGTTGGATCTTTTATATTTTTCAACCAAGTCAAGGACCGATGGTCGGTCCAAACTTCAAAAGACCGTCCT
>CAJNOQ010006318.1:0-13809 GCA_905250885.1 Didymodactylos carnosus
ACTCAAAATTGAAAATCAATTAAAACTTACGAAATACATATCAATCGACTCAGTTTTTGATTCTGATTCCGAAAATGATATTTTTATTGCTCAAAAGTTCAGTTCTGATCGAGAAGTTTTTGGACCTTTTCAGTATTTTGCATTTTTCTCCCCGAAAAAAAGGTTTTTTTCAACTTTCAAGGTCATATTCGTGATCAGCATGCTCTGGCAAATCCCAATATGTGTCTTTTATCGAAAAAAATTTTTGCTAAAATTTTGCTTTGCGTGCACCTTAATCATCTTTTACATAAATAAATACGTGATACTACCGTTTAGAGTGCCCGTGATCTTAAAATATCTAAATTTTTAGACTAAAAGTCATAACTGATTTCTGAAGAATAGATTATTATGCTTCAACGGATAAAATCAACACTGAGCCAACAATATGAGAACATTTCATCTCACAAGAGGAATGGGATTGTCTGTGATCCCCTTCTTTGATATTCTAGATTTATTGAAAAAACGTTCATTTCCATGTTCAAAGGCACAACTGGTCGATATTGTGATCAAACAATTGATTATTGTTCTAGTCAAATCGACTATTGTAAAAATAACGGCATATGTGCAAATTCTGCATTGGGTCCAATATGTTCATGTTTACCAAGTTATACGGGACCCGATTGTTCAATCATGCTAAATCCCTGTCTGTCATCACCATGTATCGCAGCCAACACGTATAATTGTACAAATAGTGGCTCATCTTATGTGTGCAATTGTCGTCCGGGTTTTCGAGGTGAGCCTAAGGATTCTGACTTTTCGACAACCTAAAACATTTTTTGTTGGCTTTTGAGGTAAGACCTGTTTACCGAGCTTAAATGATTGCGCTCCGTCTGGAGTCACTTCTTGCCGTAATGGTGGTATTTGTGCAAGCACGAATGGAAGTAGTCAATGTCTTTGTACGTCAACATACGAAGGAAGCTATTGTGACATACCTATTAGTCCTTGCATTAGGTAAGTTAATACAACCCCCTTTAAATAGTCGATGTTGTGTATTTGTTTTTCATAGTAATCCATGTGTAGCATTCAACTCGATATCGTGTCTAATAACAGTGTCTTCATTAAGTCTAAATGGTACAGTAGGTTATACATGTACTTGTGCAGCCCAATATACAGGTTTGTTTCTCTCATACAATTGTTCTGTTGAAAGTTACCTAAGATAAATAATTTACTTAAAGGGTCACGTTGTGAGATAGCCATTAGCCCTTGTTCCAGTCAACCATGTGCCTTTGGTTCATGTTACGAAAGTCTTGCTGGTTGGTCATGTGTTTGTGATCCTGGATGGACGGGTGTACAATGTAAAGACGGTATTAACGAATGTGAATCAATGCCATGTCAGAACGCAGGAGTTTGTGTCGATGGTGTTAATAGTTATCGTTGTAGCTGTTTAGTGGGATTTACAGGAAACAATTGTGAACTTCCAATAGTACATTGTGCCGTTAATCTATGCCAGAATGGAGGTACTAAAGAGTAGACGATTCTGATAGGCAATCAACGAAAAGATAAATTCATGCTGTAGAGTATTACGGTGAAATTTGTAATTTTAGGACAATGTATGGAGACAGTAGTTTCTTATGCTTGTATTTGTGCTGTTGGTTGGACCGGTGTAAATTGTGAAGTAAATATTAACGAGTGTTTATTGCTTGTTTGTCATCCGAACGCAACATGTATCGACGGAATAGGAAATTTCACTTGTCTTTGTCCGCCAGGACTGACTGGTCCTAATTGCTATACGAATATCGATCAATGTGTAACAAAAGTGTGTTACAATGGAGGGTTTTGTATCAGCACTGGTAGTACGCCACCGATTTGTTTGTGTCCACAAGGTTTCACTGGAACGAATTGTAGCGTAAGTTTTTTAAACATTGTGTAATTATCTGTACTTAAGTAGTGTTACGGTGGTACAGATTAAATATCAAAACAAAATCTTAGTTCAACCATGTGATTTCTTACGAATTAAACGGATGTCTCGTTTCTAGATTAACATTGATGATTGTACATCAGATGTGTGTCTCAACGGTGGAACATGCATCGATCAAATAAACAGTTTTCTTTGTCGTTGTCCAAGTGGTTTTACAGGTTCCGTATGTCAAGTAGTTGTCAGTCAATGTGCAAATCAACAATGCTTAAATGGAGGCACCTGTCGCGAAGTATACAACTCAACACCAGGGTTTATTTGTATTTGTCTACCTTTATATAATGGGACTTATTGTCAAAATATAATTGACCCATGTGCTAGTTCCCCATGTAAGAGAAATCAGACTAAATGAGACCTTCTTCATGTTTTGACCATTATAATTGATCTGATACAATTTTCTTATTATTAGGTATTTATGGTACTTGTTTGAGATCAAACAATGTCTTGTCGTATACGTGTGTGTGTAATTCTGGCTATACAGGTTATAATTGTAATACAAAAGTTGACGTGTGTCAACCCAATCCATGTGGTCTTTATGGTCAGTGTATTAATGGTACAAATGCATTTCAATGTTGCTGTCAACTTGGTTACACTGGACAATTCTGCGATCGTCTTCAAGATGCCTGTTCTCCCGATGCATGTTTCCTCAACGGTTCACAGAGGTGTATTTCTCATTCGTCTAATAATTATCAGTGTCTCTGTAAAGCAGGCTATACAGGACAGTATTGTGAACTGGGAATAAATGAGTGTGAATCGCAGCCATGTATCAATGGGGGAACGTGCGTTGATTTTGAGAATCGATATCAATGTGTTTGTCCAAGTGTTTATAATGGAACAAATTGTGAGAGGTTACGCGATTCATGTTCAAGTCAACAATTTTGTTTAAATAATGGAATTTGTCGCGTAAATCAAACTGGTGTTATTTGTACGTGTCCTCAAGGATATACGGGAACCAATTGTGAACTAATCATCAACTATTGTGAGTCTATGCCGTGCCAGAATGGAGGAATATGTCAAACATCGTCAACAGGATTCACATGTAGTTGTGTCAACGGGGTGAAGGGAGACCGCTGTGAAACAATAATCGACCGATGTCAATCTAGTCCATGTTTGAATAATGGAACGTGTGTTTCAATGATTAATCGTTTTATTTGTCGTTGTGCACAAGGATATTTAGGTTAGTTTCTCGAAAATGAAAACAGAGTATATTGAAAAAACATGAGCTCTTGATTTATACAGGACCAATATGCGAAATAGATCGTGATGATTGTCAACCAGTAAACCCGTGTCTGAACGGTGGAAGATGTGTTGATGCTATAAATAATTTTACATGTGTTTGTAATCCAGGTAAACCGTTACTATTATCTTTCAACATACCAACTAATACATAGAATCATCATTCAGGGTTCATCGGTTATTATTGTGAAAATCAAATTAATACGTGCTTATCAAGTCCTTGTTTGAATGGTGGTCTATGCCGACCGTTAATAAATAGTTATCGATGTGATTGTCCAGAGGGATATACTGTAAGTGAGTTTTTCATATATACCTGTAAAAAAGTGGATTAGAAGTTCAAAGGATATATGTATGTTTTAAAACAGCAGTTTCATTTCGCCAGATCACACTTGAGAAATGGTGTTTGGTAGTAAAGGTATTAAAAGTAGATGATTTTTCCTAGAACTATCTCAGGTACCTCTTAGTTTTTGTTCTATAGGAGTTAACGTTAAAAA
This sequence comes from Didymodactylos carnosus, assembly GCA_905250885.1. Taxonomy (NCBI): domain Eukaryota; kingdom Metazoa; phylum Rotifera; class Eurotatoria; order Philodinida; family Philodinidae; genus Didymodactylos; species Didymodactylos carnosus. The sequence goes on from CAJNOQ010006318.1 coordinate 3,685, forward strand.
ACGCGAATCTTTCTATAAATTATGAGATTAGTTTTTTAAAATATCGTCAGCCTATAAGTATTACACAGTGATACTATTCTGATCATTTCACTCTCGATCATCGATTGTGAATTATTAAAGCAACTATTGAAATATCATTTTTACACTAACAAATATACACTTTCACGCTGATACGCTGTTATTTGACCCAATTATGCATTTTTGTTTTGTTTTATAGGATTCAACGTGTTCCTCTGTGATCAATCATTGTTTGAGTAGTCCCTGTATGCATGATGGTTACTGTGTTAATCTCATGAATGGCTATCGTTGTGCTTGTAGAAACAATTTTATGGGATCTAGATGTGAACAAGAGTCGAATGCCTGTGAATCTTCACCTTGCATGCATAATTCGACATGTATTAGTGACGCATCTGGTTTTAATTGCTCGTGTGCACTAGGTTTTCAAGGTTCTCGTTGTCAACAAAACATAAACGAATGTGATAGTTCCCCGTGCTTAAACAACGGTATATGCCAAGATCAGGTAAGATAGTGCAAATCTCTATTTAAAAATATAGTTTGAAAAGATTGTGCGATTAAGCTGAAACCAACGTTTCGAGTGATAAAATGTCTATGAAAATCAATGAACGAATTCCCGATTCTCGTTCTAAAAAGATATTTTCTAGAACAAGATAAATATAAACGTCATAGATCATAAATCGAACAAATTTACCGTTCTGGAATTAGTATATAAACCAGTTAACAGATAGTTGAGCATGATCCACAATAATGTATCTTAAAAATTGAAGTAGCAAAGGAACATTTTTAGATACTTGAGTTACGAATTTTAAAATGCGTTTTGACTGTTATACTTTTCTTGTACCTTCCAGTTACACTGTAGTTTCTAAAAACCCATTACGAATTTTCAAAGTATACATTTCCGAGACTGTCAGTTTTACACAGAATATCAAGCTACATATGGGCTCAAGTGATCAGCACTAACAAGCAATTTTTTTTAGGCAATTTTATACAGTGCAAATTCTGTAATACTGTGAAATGTTGCTGATCACTTGGGCCCATATGTAGCTTGATATTCTGTATAAAACTGACAGTCTCGGAAATGTATACTTTGAAAATTCGTAATGGGTTTTTAGAAACTGCAGTGTAACTGGAAGGTACAAGAAAAGTATAACAGTGAAAACGCATTTCAGATCAGTAATCGCCATAAAAACTATCTATAATAAACTGCTTTTTTTATCAAAAACGAGATTTTGCGCGAAAAGCGTTCCTAGTAAAAATCAATGTAACGTATAGATACATGATGGTTCTACTTGAGGTTTGTTCGCGGAGGTTGTTTATTTGTAATTAAGAATGTTGCCGAGTCAAAGTAGAAAAAGTTCTTAATCATCTATTGTTGTAGTTTGATAAGCCAATATAGTTTGGATAAATTATCGACAAAATTCTTTCACACAGCCCAAGCCTAAGTGTATGAGAAATATTTCGCGATATCAGTATCGACCTAGAGATCATGATAAAAGCATGACGTCATTACACAAAAATCATATTTGTCTCATATAATGAAATTTTGTTGTGAATCTCTCATCTTCAATCGTTTTATGTGTTTTTGGTTGGGTAGCCGGTTATTGACGGCGATGCTGCTGAATGAAAATTACTGTTTATTGCGTTCAAAATCGAATTTACCCATCTGTCAACAGGTTTTTTATTCAGAACGTATGAAAACTCTATTATAAATAGTGATGGACTTTTCAGATCAACTGGTAGAGCAAATTAAGGAAAAGTCAAACTATAATTTAGTTATGGCACTACATAGATAAGCTTTTTTGAAAGATTGGTTTGAATCTTGTTTAGTTATAGAAATATAGTCGAAGGTATAAAAAACCTCTTGTAACATATTGAAACATCTTTTTTTGTGGTAATTGACCTACTAGTTGACAATAAATATATTAAAATGGCTCACGTACCTGACTAACATCAACTCAAATTAACTAATCGGTGGTAATACGAACCGTTGTTTCTTTTAGATAAATAGATATCAATGTTCGTGTAAATCAATGTATACTGGTATGCGTTGTGAATCAAACATCAATTTTTGTTTTATAAATCAGTGTTTAAATTCTGGAACATGCGTCGACGAAACCGATCGATTTAGCTGTAAATGTCCACCATGGTATTACGGTTTAAGATGTGAAAATCGTATTAATCCATGCGATACACCAAATCCGTGCGTTAATAATGGAACATGTTTGGAAAATTTAACAATTACGCAAGGGTTTACCTGTCTATGTTTACCGGGATTCACGGGTAATCTTTGTGAAACGAATATTAACGAGTGTTTCTCTCAGCCGTGTCATAGAGGACAATGTATTGACAAAATAAATGGTTATGTGTGCGCATGTTACGCAGGAAATATAGGCGTGCAATGTGAGGTAAGATTCGACAGCAGAAGTAAATGTTAATAATGTTGTTTAAACTCCAACAAAATTCCATAAACAGACGAAAATGCGTCAGTTTTTAGAGAGAGTTGAAGTTTATCAAAGAGCAAGGAGATAGCGAGTTTCTGTGCATCTTTGGTTCTTTTATAAAGACAGTAAGAAATGGCAGTTTATATAGTAAACTTGTGAAAATCAGCACATAGTAGATATTGGTATTATGAACGTGTTAGTTTGAAAAGGAAAACATTAACTTCTTATCAGAAACTAATTGATAGTGCTGGTCATGGTTCTAATATTAGTTTCGACTGTTAGGTGGTTCCAGTACCGTTGTATAGAAACAGATCTTTAGAGAATTATATCAGATTTTGTGTGGACTGTTGCTGATGCAATCGAGCACATTAAGTTATTCGTCTAGATCGATTCGAAAAAATTCAGAAACCTAGTAAAACCTAGATTCGGTGAAATAACGTAGTTCTGGCTATTTTTGTCATTTTACACGGTAAAAGTTTTTTAAAGTTTTTCACCATAAAGTTTTTTTCCAAAACTTAAACAATACTTTCTCTTAATCACCTCGTCGAGCTCTATCCAACCATGCGTAAATAAATGAAAAAATATTGATACGAGAATTTCGAATTAAAGACACCTTAAGATGCACCTAATACCCACTTGAAGTGAAATTTGTTTTTCAATTTTTAATACAGCATCGGAAGGCCCTTTTCAAGGCGAATCAACTAAACATTTCGAAATACACATGAGTCGACTCAATTTTTGGTCCTGACTCCGAATATGACATTTTTATTGCTCAAAAGTTGAGTTATGATCGAGAAAATTGGGAATTACGGGCAAAATTTCGACTTTTTCGGCTCTGATTTAGAAAAAATGATTTTTCAGCAACCAAAAGTGCAGGCAAAAATATTTGCTCTAGCATCTCTAGGAAAACGCGTGAAAAGTTTGCAAAATCGGGTAGTGTTTTTTGATCGTTTTACTTCCACGTCTTTGGCGGATAGGTGTTTGGATCTAAAACGGCTTTCAGACCATTTTCTAGTTCCGTTTTCAAAGCTGAACAAGAATATAGTAGTTGAATTTTCCAAGTTCAAAAGAAACTCAGAAAATTCAACTTTAAAAAAAGGACGCGGAAAATGGGGATTTTCACTACCCTCGAGTTTTTCGATTTTTCGATCAGAAGGAAGCCTCAAAAAAAATTCAGGGAACACATATTCTTGCCCGCCTCGAAAAGGGCTATACAATGGTGTATTAAAAATTGAAAAATAAATTTTACTCCAAATCTGCTTTAGGTAGATCTTATATTTAAGTAAACATTTATAGGCGGACGTGAATGCATGTCTCAGTGCGCCGTGCCAGAACAACGGTACATGTCTCAATCTAGTGAACGGCTATCAGTGTCAATGTTTGTCGAACTATGTCGGAATTAATTGTGAACAATTGATTTCACAACCTTGTCAAAGTGCTTCTTGCCTGTGAGTAAAAGACATACTCCTTTCAACAGTAAACAAATAATTAAGGACACGTTTTTATTATGCTTTCCAGAAATAATGGTACTTGCGTGATATTCACTGGTACTGGTTATTCATGTGGTTAGTATTGCATCTATTATTTGCTTTTCAACAGTAAAAATGCAATCTATTTTTATTTTAGCATGCTTATTTGGTTTTACGGGTTTGTCATTTATTATTTTTCTTTTTCTTCCTTTCATGCTCAACAGTACCTTTCTTTGCGACAAAACGTCGAAATTAGAGCGATATGTCGAGAAATAATGAACAATAAAGTAACAGACTTCGAGTTTGTTTAAAATAATAACTTTTTAAACAGATTTAACGGTGGCTTTCCTCGAAATGAAACTGAAGAAGGAAATTTTTTCTCTGATATTTACTTCCTACATTTTTGTACAGGTCCCAGGTGTGAATTGCAAATCCAAGTTTGTAACTCAAATCCATGCGTGTTTGGAACATGTATTCCAGTCTATGGGGTTTATTATCGTTGCCAGTGCATACCAGGTTATACAGGATTGAATTGTGACGTAGACATTTCAGAATGTATGAGCTCTCCATGCATTAACAATGGTACATGTACAGAACCTGTACCAGGCATGTTCAATTGCACATGTCCAACTGGTTATTCAGGTATGCAGCTTTAATTCTTTCTTCGTTGATTTCGTAATTTATTACTATCTTTCAAACAGGTGTTCAATGTCAAATTGGTGGTAGTTCACAATGTCTCACTAGTCCTTGCTTCAACAATGGCACTTGTACACAATTTCCAACAACTTTTGTTTGCTCGTGTATTCCTGGTACAAGTGGTTTGAGATGTGATCTGGATATTGATGAATGCGCTTCACTACCGTGTCAAAATGCTGGACTTTGTACTCAACCAGCAGCAAATATGTACACGTGTTTATGTCCATCAGGTATAGATCGACTTAGATGGCATTATTTTATCCGATAGTTCAGCATATTCGTTTTTACAATCATGATAAAATGAGAGTTAGTTTCGATCAAACTTCGTTATTATGCAACATTCTGTGAACTCCTACTAAGAGAATGATTCAGTGATTCATTATATTCTAGGCTATTCTGGTTACAATTGTGAGATAATGTTCAATCCATGTTCGTCGATTATGTGTTTGAATAATGGTTCATGCATTCGAGTGAATTATACAAATGCTATTTGTTCCTGTTCGCTTGGATTCACCGGCAACGCGTGTGAAACACAAAATAATTGGTGTTCTACTAATCCATGTACCTACGGGACGTGTGTAAATTTAAATTCTCAATATCAATGTAATTGTTATCCTGGATATGGAGGACAACGGTTAGTTTCGTTTAACATCAGATATTTTATTCAGTTCGTCCTGAAGCTACTTAAAAATTAATTTTGAATGTAGTATAGATGAAGAGACGTTTTGTCTACTTATCATGAGATTAAATAGAATTCAAACTATTTTCTATTAATTATTCAATTTAATATTTGCTCTCTGAATATTATATACTATTCTAGGTGTGATTCTCCTATTCAGTATTGTTCTTCAAATCCCTGTTACAACAATGGGACCTGCGTGCAGCAAGCAACAAATTATGCTTGTCAATGCCCTTATGGATTTCAGGGTGCAGCATGTGAGCTGGTTGTACGAGCTTGTCAGAGTTCACCATGTCTTAACGGAGGCACTTGCAATGATGTAGCACCTGGCCTACATGTTAGTGTTTTCCACTGCTGTTTTATATAAATCTAAATTAGTCCACAATATTTGTTTCACTACTTTTATAGAATTGCACCTGTCCAACATCTTATAGTGGTCCCTTTTGTCAATTACGTGAATCAACGTGTAGCCGCTTGGTACCATGTGAAAATTTTGGTGTTTGTATCGATACAGGTGTTGGTTATCAATGTATTTGTGAGCCAGGTTGGACTGGAACAACTTGTTCTTCGCAAATTCAACTCTGCTTATCAAATCCATGCCAGAATAATGCAACATGTTTAAATCTATTATCAGGTCTTACGTATCAATGTATTTGTCCTCAAGGTAAAGTACAATGTTTATAATGTTGCTAATAGAATATTTACCAAAGTATTCACGTGATTATGGAAAATTTTCAACTTTCACTCGTGAAACTTTTAGAAACGCTCTTCAGCTAATCTTGTGTAGTAGAATATCTCTATGAATTTTCGTTGTTTTAGGATATGCCGGTTTGATCTGTGAATTACAAATAAACACCTGCGCCAGTAATCCCTGTAACAACGGCGGCACATGCATTGTGGGAAATAATCAGTTTACGTACGTCTTTATTATTATTGTGTTTTTTAGGAGAGCTATTGTAACATTTTTATTTTGAAGATGTCTTTGTCCACCTTCTTATACGGGAAGCACGTGCCAAGTTGTTCAAGATCCCTGTTTTCAATATCCTTGTGTAGCGGGTATTCCATCACGAAGTGCTAACAACTTAAATTGTTCGTGTACGTGTGGTAGTGGCTATACTGGAGTTTCATGTCAGACACCAATTAATTTATGTGATCAAAATTATTGTCTACGTGGTACATGCACGTATCTGGGCCCCGGCCTTGCTAATTGTACATGCCCAGCAAATTATCAAGGATTAAGATGTGCTTTTCTCCTCAATAATTATTGTGGCTCATGTCCGTGTCTTTATGGCACTTGTCAATCATTATCAGATCGTTATGTTTGCAATTGTTCTGTTGGATACACAGGGATTCGTTGCGACACGAGAATTGATTTATGTCAGCTACAAAACCCGTGTCTCTATGGACAATGTTTCACTGATGGAACCATCGGTTACCGTTGTGTTTGTTTGGCAGGTGCCACGGGGCAAAACTGTACGGAAATTATTAACCGTTGTCTCGAGAGACCCTGTCTTAATAACGGCGTCTGTATCCAACCACCAGGTGTCCTTAATTCGTATCAATGTGCATGTCTTACAGGTATACCCAATATTAATATTCATCTATTTGTTAGAAAGGTCACTTTTATTCGTTCAAAAAGATATCTAAGAAATGCTGTAGAGCGACCATTATAGTACACAATCTATATTCTATACTATAATATAAAGTGTTTGTTTGTCTGTTTGATTGTTATGCTATACAAATCCACATGCTTGATCCGAGAGCAACCAAATTTTGCATGTACGGAGGAAGACCGTAGGCTATGTGCGACCCCAAAATCTTCACCCATAGGGGTACCTCCCTTGATAAATATAAATATATAAATTCTTTCAACCCGGGCAACGCCGGATAAATTTTCTAGTATTTTCTTTAGTATTAGTATAAAGCGTGTCGTCAAATAAGTGAAATATATCGTCGAACGGCATCTTAGGCTAGTCGAAGATGGGCACACAGAACATCCATTTCGAGTCAGTCTGTCAGTTTTTTCATCCGTCCAGGATGGACGTTCTGTGTATCGGTCCAGCCGTCGTATCATTCCGAGGAACGTGTATTAGTCTCATTTTGAGATTAGTTCCCAAAATCATGCATTATTTACTTGTACACCAGAATGTAACAACATGCTGTTGTCACTGGTCGACAGAAAGAGTTAGTGACGTCTTTTCATACGCAAAAGTGATTAAAAAAAACATTTGCCTAAAAAACGTTTGAGCAAAAAAAAATCGTTTTTTCAATGTTTTGCATAATCACGTTCAACGGACGGAATAAATCATATCCTGAAGTTTTCATGCCATTACGATATAATTTGGGTGAGTTCAGAATATTTTAATAATACATGAAAACATCCTGAAAACTAATTTTGCGTAACACTAGGCGTAGTTGATTGCATATGCTCCATGTTAGTCATTTTTGCTTGCTAAAAGACAATCTCTAATGCTTTTCTGTCGATTAATTAAAATCAAAAGTCTGTAACTATCTGTGTTCGGAAGTTATTCAAGAAGTATATATAGTCTTTCTACTTCGAAAAGGATACTCTCTAACAAAAAGGAATTTGTAGCTTACAAAACAAATATTCGTTTTGATATTTGCTTCTATAACAGAAACAAGATTCATATCGCCCAGTCCTGTTTAACCGTTTCGCAGAATACTCTTGAACATTGTGGAATAGATCAAGATTTGGTATAAGAGAAAAAAAGTTCAAGCGTATTCTGCGAAACGGTTAAACAGGACTGTACGATATGAATCTTGATTTCTATTATAGGAGCAAATATCAAAACGAATATTTGTTTTGTAAGTTACAGATTTTTTTACAAAGAGCAGTGGTTACATTATTCTTTAATATGTTCTAATTTTAGACACACTATGGTATCGTAATATTTTATACGTATCTTACTTAACATTTTCGTAGTAAAATATCCTTCATTCAATCTGTTATTTATTTACTAATTTAGGTTACGTTGGCGTTAATTGTGAAATATTAGTTAATCAATGTTCAATGATCGTCTGTCAAAATAATGGCACATGTATTAATATAGCTACTAATCCTCCTCAAGCACAATGTCAATGTCTTCCAACATACACTGGTTTAACATGTGAATATTCCTTTCGTGCCTGTACCAGTCAACCATGTCAAAATTTGGCAACATGTATTGATCTTAGTCTGACAACTTATCAATGTTTATGTCCAAATGGGTTTTCAGGACAAAATTGCGAAGTGAATATCCATGTTTGTAGCAGTAACCCATGTAAAAATGGAGGCTTTTGCACTGAACCAACACCCTACTATTATATTTGTCAATGTGTATGGCCATTTTATGGACAAAATTGTCAATTGGCTTGCGATCCTTGTTTGAGTTTTCCATGTCGGGGGCCATATTCTCAATGTATATCAAATCCGATCTATTTTAATTATACGTGCGTGTGTGCCGCGGGATTTCTTAATCCCTATTGTACAACAATATATGATCCGTGTTCATTAGCTCTATGTCGAAATTCTGCTACATGCATAAGAACAGGTAGAAATATTTTCATGTATATATAGTACTTTTACCAATGGCTCGTTATTTGAGAGGGGGAAAAGCGAATAATACTAAAACATGTGCTATTCATATTTTAGGACCAACAACATTTGCTTGTATTTGTCCACTTGGATATAATGGAACATATTGTGAAATACAAACAAATCCGTGTACTGTCTATTCATGTGGTATCGGTGGAACAGCAATAACAACGGGACCAATATCGTGCCAATGTCAGTGCCCTTATAGCTATTACGGTATAAGTTGTCAATTAAATGTCTGTAACGCTAATCCTTGTCAATTGGGCACATGTGTACCAAATTCAAATTTATCATACACATGTAATTGTCCCGTAGGATTTACTAGTATCATGGGCGTGTAAGTTTAATACTATTTCATAAATAGTCTGTAATAATATTTTTTTCTTTTTTTTGTCAAGGTGTGGTGATATCGACGAATGTCAGACAATACCTGGTATTTGTGCTAATGGCGGACGATGCTTGAATTCGTATGGTTCCTACCTTTGTTTTTGTCAAACGGGTTATTATGGATTTAATTGCGAAACATTTGATCCTTGTCGATCAGCGCCATGTCTCAACGGGGGAACCTGTGTGAATATTCCAAATTTTAGATTTCGCTGTGATTGTCCTGCATTATTCACAGGTAAAAAATCCTGAAAAATAGTATCTCTTTTTCTCTATTTCTGGAACGATTTTTCATCTTAACAAAGCCGCAATATATTTAAACTGAACAGCTAAACAACTATTTTATCACGTATAAAACGAATTTACTTGGCTCTTTACTGATAAAAAAGAATTCGTTTCATACAAATCCCCTTCAATGAAATGCGGTTTTGCAATTGTATAACAACTGATCTTGTTTCCTAGCTGTGTAAGTGTGAAAAGTGTGCATTGTACACTAAAACCACACGAAAGCGTCTTTTCTGAACAACTTTAGTCATAAACGTATACGTCAGTATCTTATATTCAAATGGAAAACGAAGCTATAGCTTCGTTTTTCAAAGGTTTTCTTCTGTGAACCCTAGCAAATATTGTCTGAGGATTCTGGTTTGGTTAAAAATACAAAACGTAATCCCATTCAAAGAAGATTTGAAATCCTCCATCGTATTTTACTATTCCTATGTGTCTAACGAGGGAAGGCCACCAACTGCCCCATCGCTTTTGGCTTGAAACCTAGTGGACAATAGGTAATCGACCATGCTAATGCCGAATATGATAGCCGTTTTCCCCCGCAGGCGTTTTCTAGTC
>CAJNOQ010006319.1:0-13808 GCA_905250885.1 Didymodactylos carnosus
AGGTCAAGTTTTAGCTGATTTTACGCAACTGTCAAAAGAAATCTTGATCCCGGTAAAAGAACATTTCCAGTCCCGATCCCGCCCATGTCTATTTAAAATATATATGTGCATATCACAAGTATAAAAGAAAAAGGTCATACATATTGTTGTTGAAAAGATAAGTAAGAAGGAAAAGAGAATATAAAGAATAAACATAAAAGTCATATTTCCAATTTTATTCTACGATTAACATCTCTTTTGTTGTTACCTGTCTTCTCTTGATAATGGGAATTATATTTTCGAAATGACGATCAATAAAATTTAAAAAAATTAAAAATTAAATTAATGAAATTCAAACACGCTGTTGTATTACTAATCTTCATTCATAGAGATTTGGATTTGTACTAAAAACAATGTATTAGTCTCACGAGAAGATCTTTCCTATAGTATAGATATCAGAACGAATTTCTCAGACTCGCTTTCTCTAGGTTTTAGAGGCCTTCAGACATCTTACGAGGGAACCTTTCGAGATGTCTCCTTCCGAATCCAATGATTTGTACATGGATCGATAGACCTTAGTGAGGTAGTAAATATCCTAAAAGGATGCGTGCCCATAACTCTTGAAGTCCCAGTTTTTCAAGAACGTTAAAAAGGAACCTTTTTAAACCTTTTTTGGTGAGACATGATTGTAGCCCACATATTTCTAATTAAAACGAGACATCTCCCAGCTCTACACGACCTTTCTTTGCAAAGTTATAGAATTTACAAGAAAAGCCCTAAATGTTCATTGTCAGCTCAAAGCTACAGAAATAAGACGAAATCAATTTAGGGCTTTTCCTGTAAATTCTATGACTGTGCAAAGAAAGATGGTGCAGAGCTGAGAGACGTCTCATTTTAATCAGAAATTACAATTATACCTCAGTTCTTCGGTTCGGAGTTCTTGAAAAACTGTTTTTCCAGGAAACCGGGTCTTCAAGAGTCATGGGCACGAATCCTTTTAGGGTATTTACTACCTCAGTGAACGATCCATGTACAAATAGCTAAGATCAGAGCATCCTCATTTCGATGAGTGCGCGTCGTTTCTCGTCAGTTTGAAAAATATTTTCGTTTTGATAAGCCGCATGTCCTAATTAGTTTACCAGCAGACCGCATTGAGCATGAAAAAAACGAACGTAATGTTAAAATTTTCTGAGTCTACTATTGATTTCACACATGAAAAAAGGTTTGGATTCTATTTAACACATTCTCGCTAGTCTCTCGCTGATTTAGTTTACTGTTATCATTACTAAAAAGAAGAAAAATGATTGTATAAGTAAGTTATATTTTCATTTATCTCTCGCTGTTCATCTGTATTACTGTGTATTCTTCTTTTATTAACGAATAAATCAAAAAGTTGTGTTCTTATGGATGACAATCAAATAAACAAAATGTCATTCGGCAACGGTGTGTTAATTTTTACATTTTTCTTTCATATATAGCTGAATGATTATCATCAAAGCAAAAATATAACAAGTATCATAACTTTATCACATAAAAAATCAGTTATTTTTATCTGAAGTCGATTTGAATTCATCTAAAAGCATCGCGTACCTTTCTGGGAAAAAATGGATGTTTCACTTTTAAAAAATTAGAAAAAAACAACAACCCTATAAGAATTAAATATTGTTTTTCATTCGTTAAAAAAAATTCAAGTTCAGCTTGTCGATTAATGGTAAAACTTATTTTGGTTCTACAAAATAAACAATGTTTTAAAATATCTTCTTGTTTTTTTAATATGACCCGAATCCTTAACAGAAAAATTGATTTTATTGTATTATGAAAAAATCAAATCAGATCCTTTAAAAAACCGTTTGTTTCATAGAACCAAAAAGGGTTTCATCACGATTGGAAAGCTCGAAAAATAGTTTTTTTGACAAATAAACATACCATAAAATACCATTTATTTGCAGAGAATTTTGTGATAAAGATATTTAGCAGTACAATTTTTCGTTCGTTTTATCTGACGAGAGAAGCTCCTTTCTCTGCTCTCTCCATTTTTTATCCATACATTATACAAAATTTGCGGTACTAATCACGAATCTGATTTTCGTAACTTACAGTAAGGTTCTTGAATGAAATTCTAGAAGTGGATCGTGTAAAACTAGAAAAAAGTTCCAAATCAAATTTTAAGTCCCATTCTGTTGTCTTGAAGTTCATTGAATCAGTATGAACAAAGCTACAAGATTTCGTGAATGCCCTTGACCTGTAAAAAGTGACTCGATCGGGATATTTAGTAAAATTTATAGTAATCATTCGCGTATATCATCTTTTTCTTTGTATATTCAACAAGGACAGATAGCTAACTCTCTTTTATTCACATAATATACTCAAATACACCAGCTGCTAACCAGCTGAGATCGAAAAGTGTAGAGATGTTAACCGATGATTTTGTCGGCGGCGACGCGATAATTTTCAAAATTCATTGGTAATGCCAGTTTAACTTCCAACGACAACCTGGAAATTTGATAGCGACTGTTTTTTTGTTAAACCTAAAAAGATCTGATCTTTTTTTTTGCAGAAAAACGTGTTTTATTGCTCAAAAAGAAAAATCTCAAAATCAGTAGTGGCACGACCACCGTCTCTGGTAGGATGGATATGGTTCAATTATGAATTCAATGATTTTCACTATTGAAAATAAAGTCAGATGACGACTTAATGTGTAATTTAGATAAATGGTGAATAAAAAATGGTGTAATGATAAAACAATCTTCATGAAAACTCGCTCTTGCACAAACAAAACGTCATTACGAACATATCTATGATTTACGTCTGTCTTACTTTAAATAATCAGCTTTGTTTTTGTTATTACTTCGAAATTATTTTCACAAAAAAAAAGATTCAAAATTGTGTTACTCACTTTACTTTTGGAAATTTTCTATATAAAAAATATTTTATTCTTTTAATTTAGATGCAATAATGTTGTTTGCAATGGTCACATTTGTGAAACAATGTATTTATGCAATGTAGACGAAGTAAGTCGATTTTCCTTGAGTTTAAATAGGATTTAACATGTGTCTAAAATTAAGTTCTAAAATATTTGCGATAATATCACATGAACAACGAACATTGTGTCAATATTCATACAATGATAGATGAATATTTTTGAAGAAAAAGTAAACTTTTTTTTCTGTATGAAAATATGTTTAGTGTGCATGTATTTGGACAAAGAAAAAGGAAAAATATTGGCAGTGTACATAATGCATACACAAGAAAAGATAAGCCTTTTGCTCTCTTCTATAGGACAATGAGAAGAGATGGACAATGATCGATGAGTAAAGTTTACTTTTTATTCTTACAAGTAGTATTGCCTCTTCTTCTTTACGCCCATTTTTTTGTAGGATGCCATGATTAACATAAGAAAAATTTTGAAATTTATCTGTTTATTTATTAACTTTGGACGAGAGATAACATTTTAACAATATACAATCCATCTTTCTTTTCTCTCATCTATTCATTCTTTAACTTGGGCAACCTCATTTAACGACTTTTCAACGTGTCCGTCCTTGGCATGTAAATTCGTCAGTTAGCTTGATACTAATCAACAATAAATGCACCAAAACTTGAGAAATGAACTAATATGTCAGAAATTATTCAGACGCTTCAAAAAACAGTAAGAACTAAGGAAAAACGACCGTCTTGTCCTCAAGAACTAAGATTAGTTTTTGTTCATGTCGTTTGAATAAGTTCTGTCGCAGTTACGCAAGAGTTATGAAGTACAACGAGATGAAAAGTAGCCTTATCTTGTAGCATTTGGCTAATTAAAAATATGAATAGCTTAGATGCTCTAGTTGATGCCTTAAGGGTACCTCTCTTTATTTCAGAAAACTTCCCATTCTGAGCTGGATACAGTTTAATGTAGAGGAAAGTCTGGGCTATAAAATGAGACTACTCCCAGCTCTCCATGATCTTCGTTGGAAAAGTTATGGAGTTTTTAAGTTTTTTCTTCAAAGCCTAGAAAATCTAAGTTTTTCAGTTTCGTAAATTTGCCACTCTTTTCCTATACATTTAAAATTTTTTCTTATAAATTGCATGAGAGAAGAAAGTGTGCTCTTCAAAATGAGACGTCTCACAGAATTTTCCAATGAGTTTTTTAATGGAGATATAAGCATCACCGCAAATGCCCTGTAAAACAGAGCCATGTGCACAATATGTTTTTTTCTCATTATGCGTTTTGTCGATAGTCTCTTCAATCCAATCACATTACGATCCCACGAAAAAACGGTCCAATCAAGCTCAAATTTTTACCACAGATACTTCAGATCCTATCTCAGGTTCGTTTTTTTTTAAGCGTTTTCAATCTCAACTTTGGGCGTGAGGAGGTTTTTAAAATCAAAAACCGTTTTTTTATACAGGATTTTCAGTATTTTTCGAGTAGTTCGAGAAGGCAAACATATTTGTCGAAAAGAAAAAAAACCTAACCTGAGATAGGGCCTAAAGTATCTGTAATAAAATTTTGAGCTCGATCGGATCATTTTTTCGAGTGGTCATAATGTGACTGGATGAAAACCGGAGTTTGTCAGAAAACCCATAGAAGAACACGGCAGAAAATTCTGCGCAAAAATACATCCATTTTCTTTTTCGATGTTCTATCTCTGATATAAATTTCGCCTCGAACCAACGTCGACTTCCCCGGTTTCCAAGAGGGTCAAAAAAGAGGGAGGGGGGTACCCTTAAACAAATAGAGGGTACAACATCTTCATCTACGGTACCTTCCTGTTGGTAGATATTACTTTTGTTAGACTAATATCTTTTGTAAAGCAGCCAGAAAAAATTGGGAAAACTTCGACATTTAAGAGTCGTCTTTCTGTTACAAAATAGCATATCAATCCGTGACTCATTCTAATATAGTGCTTCCGAAAAATAGTGTGAAAAATCTTCAAGTTAGAATCTGATCACGCTATTATTATGTCAACAGACATATTGTATTTTTGCTGGGATTTTTGTTTTTTTATGGCAAAATGTGCGCCGTGTGATCTAGAGAAGTACGCTACGTAGAAAACTTCTGAAAACGGGAAGACAATCTCTCGACATTGGAGATTGATCAATGCACATTTTTCTCTCAAATAAAGGTCCATATTCGGCGCCATAAGCTACACAAATGGAAGAAAAATGTGTTTTGGACTTAGATAATTATTGTTATTTTTTTGTCCGGCGTCATTTAGTCGGAGAAAGAGAAATAATTTTTTTAATTATTTGTTCTGTATACATAAAAACATAAAGACATTTGAGTACTGAGAAGAGTTTTAAGTTAGTAGAAGAAAAAAGCAAAAAAAAAGACGATTTGTTATTTCAAAACAGAAGAAATACCGAACAACCAAAAATTCACTGATTATTGAAACGATTTGGCGTATTGTCTTCAAGAATAAAGAAGAAACTCTAATTACTACGATCCAATTGCTACCACCTTCTTTAGGAGGCTTGTTCACTTTTAGATATCTAACTCAAAGAGGTTTTACTCGATTGTTGCCTTATTTAAACATATATAGGCTTTAAATCCGGTGTTAGTGTTGCCTTTCACCGTTGATCCATCTTCAACTCCTTCTGTAAGTCTACTCTATAAACATAGCGCTTGCGGTTTTTGTATTTAGATGTTTTGTTTTTATTTTTTGTAGGCTCTCAGCGTCAACACTTACTACCACACAGTAGTTTTTCTTGTAATTAATCATCATATTATATGGATTATTTGTTGGAATGTAAATAAATAATACGTTAGAGATCGCTAATTATTACAGGAATAGGATTTATAGTGTAAATTAGATTGTAGTCAAGCATCTTTGCGCTTTCATAATTTTGTTTAGCATTCGTAAACATTTAAGCATTAAAGTATCTAAGTATTTGAACATTTAAGAATTTAAGCATCTGTGAATCATATTGATGCATTGTTAATCACTATCTAATCATTGTTTGACACTATTTAAACCACTGTTTGAGTACTGTTCCAGAGTTGTTGAGTTCTGTTGGGCGTTGTTGAGGTGTAATTACTTTTGTTGGATATATTTTCGCATATGTATAATATTTAAAAGGTTATAATCTAATATTAACGCTCTTCCTGGCTAAGGAAAAATCTGTTGCTAGTAAAGCGAAAACGAAGAAGCAGAAAGATGCTGAAAGAAGAATTGCTGCACAACTAAATAGATCTACAGTTCCAGCGCGGTCCCAACCGATTAGTTCAACCTCCGATGCTGAATAGCTAAACCGCTATAATTTTGATCACACAAAAAACATTTTACCGAAGTATGCAGCGTTAGAAAAAAGAAAATCGGGGCTTTTAAAATAACAGCTGAAAAATTACAGGCCGAAATTAAAGAAAATTTAGGGCCTTTTTACGTTAAGTGTTCCCAAAAGTTTGAAACCATCGCAAAAGAAGGATCAGATTTCATTTGTACTGTCTGTAACAGATGTATGTTTGCAAATCAAGTTGTGCAGTGTGATCAGTCTGTTTATTTAACTCACACTTTGTCGGAAGAGAGAGAAGTGTATCTAGTAGCCAATGGATTTGCCGTAAATGTGCTCGTCATTCAAGACGGAAGAAAGTTCCTCCTAGAGCTGTTTGTAAAGGTTTAGAAGTTTGTACTGTACTAGACGAATTAAAAGTCCGAATTATTTAGAAAAACTGCTCGTAGCTTTAGTAATTCCTTTTATGTACATAGCTGATCTATTACCTTATAATTATAAGCAGCGAGGTACTCACGGTCCACTGCATTGTGTCCCTGCGAATGTACAAGAAACAGTTACATCTCTTCCGAGACCTGTAGATAAATCAATGATCATCCCGTTTGAACTGAAAAAGTCGAATTTAATATAAAAAAGCAATATGGAAAAAAACGTTCAGTAATCCGATGCATATGCGTGAAGTTCTAGACTGTTTAAAGGATTTAAATGAGAATTATAAAGATATTAAGATTATTGACATTGACGATAACTATCTGAAACCAGCAATAATGAGTCAAATTCATTCAGTAGAAACAACAGAAGATCACAGAAACACAGAAGATCCTAAAAGTAAATTTAATTTTGGGACCCATTCTTGCCTTCAACGAACAGATTTAGAGAATTATGTTCTAGAACACAAAATAATTAGTCTTGTTCCAGTAGAAAAAATAAACCTTTATCTTTGTTGCAAGATCTAACAATAGAGGCTCCTGCATTTCCTCATATTTTTCCTAATGGTAAATGTACGTATAAAGATGAACGTGATGTGCTTCTTTCGTACTCTTTATACTGTAATACTAGACTTGTTAGTGCAATCCCCGTTTTGGTGAAGATGCTACGTATATTTTCTTTTTGCAATATCTTAACGATTTAAAGAAAGCTTATTCTGGGATTTGTATCGCTCTTCGACAACAATTTCCGGGTAAACAGCGTGTAACAGCAGGTCAGGTAACAAATGATGACAGTTTTAAAGGCTTAATAAGGAGTGATATGGTGTTCAGACCAGATCCAAAAAAAGAATGGTATATGACTGTTTTTTGAATAACTTTCGATAGAAAAGAGCTCTAGTGTTCATCATTCGAAAGAAGAGACTTGCGGACATGTTTTTATAATCAAAAGTTTTTCTAAAACAGGCTTTCGAGAAGATCTTTCGAAAACTAGGACGTGTGTAAAACTCCTCCAATAGGATTGTATTGTTTTTTTTCACGGACTGATAGTGTCCTCTTCAAAACAGGGATCAAGGGAGCCCCAAATCTTCTGCTGAAAAGCGAGTTTTACGAAAATTAGCGTTTTCAGGCTGTTTTCACCTAATATTAAAAAGTTCATTGTTCACTTAAAAACATCAGAACGAGTTCAAAACCTCAGGATGTGATTAATGCTGTCCGATAAATGTGATTATAGGATTGAAAAAATCGAAATTTTGCATATATTTGAAAAAACATATATTTTGTTAACAAGTTTTCCAGAAACCCGGGAAAAGTTCGGGAAACCTCAGGAATTTGTGAAATTTCTTCCGAGTTCTGCTATCAACAGAATATAGCACAGTCTATATACTCCACATTGTGAAATTTTGAACTCTTTCTGATGTTTTCTGAGTGAATAGTAAACTTTTTAATATTAGGTGAAAACAACCTGAAAACCTGATTTCCGCAAAACTCGCTTTTCTGCTGGTTTTTAAAATTTTTTTAAAAACAAATATTCCCACAAGACTCAGCATGGTCGATTATCCATAGTCCATCCGTCTTTAAGGCTACCAATAGTCACCAGGTGCCAGTCGTGGGACTCGCAGGAAGTCCGATACAGCGCCCACACCACGCAAAATCAAGGTCTGCCTTGACTCTCATTTTAAAGAGGACACTATCAGTCCGTGAAAAAAACCAATACAATCCTACTGGAGGATTTTTACACACTCCTAGTTTTCGAAAGATCTTCTCGAAAGCCTGTTTCAGAAAAACTTTTGATTATAAAAACATGTCCGCAAGTCTCTTCTTTCGAATGATGAACACTAGAGCTCTTTTCTATCGAAAGTTATTCAAAAAACAATCATATACCATTCTTTTTTTGGACGGACAATAGAGAGCAGTTGTGCTGCGCACAAGTCGCAATGTCGCCAGACTCTGCTGACTGTGATGACTTATATTTCCTCTAATTATAAGTCCTTGAGTTGATTGTATGCGTGCGTTAAGATACATAGTATCACTCTTTTATTCGACTACTCTTTATCACAAACTACAAAAACTAACTCTAACAAAAGAAAAACACCTAATATATACATTTACTACTGCATCATAAAAGATAAGAATCACAAAAGAACAAAGCAGAAAAAGAATGGACAGAACCAAACAAAAGAGAGTAGCCCTACCGAAAGATGTACGTACTAGAAAGAGAGGTTGTGACAAAGAATTGTCACACTGACAGCTGCCAAAAGTTATCAATTCAGTCAGTAGATTTCCACTGCACCTCTTTTACAGCGATTTTCTATTTCAGCAACTTTAAAAGACATAATTAGAGAGAATAACAGAACAGGGAACCAAATATCAAGAACAGAGAAACAGGAACGAGAGAGAATTATTTTTCTTCTTAAGAATAAATGGCGCCGGACAACATTGATGCTGGATTGATTTTGTGTTTTGATAGTTTAAGTTTCAGAATGATATAATGGGAATTTATATTCTCGATTTCGTTCTGGTTCAAGATTAAAGCTTAAACCAACTGATGCTAATGAACTCAAAAAAACTTTCGAGTCCAAAACACATTTTTCTTCCACTTGTGTAGCATATTACGCCGAATCTGGACTTGTGTTCGAAAAACGTAAGTACACCGATCAATCCTCAGAACTCAAAGACTTTCCTGCCGTTTTCAAAAACGTTCTACGTTGCATACATAATTCTCTAGATCCCGTCGTACACACTTTGCAACAAAAAGTGACTAAACAAAAAAAACCTAGCAAAAAGCTTAAGAATGTCTTTACTATGCCGGTCATCACTGAGATCCGTCATAATGACCATCACGAACGATACTTAACCGCGTTGACTAGCTCGTCATTTAAAGCCTTGGCGGACCGCCAGCATGGCAGTTGGAGGCAATTGCTCCTCCTGGCAAAAAATATCAAAGGCAATAAGCAGTTATTGTCCTGTGAAGAATTATATTTCGAACTATATATTTTTATTTATTTTTATTTTTATTTTTTTATAGTTTGTGTATGCACTACTCTAAAAATTGATTGTCCCCCTAAAAAATCTTTCCCGGCCCACCAATGATTTAGAGCGTGGTCTAAACATGAATGTACATTGAGTTATTCTTTTTGATCGAGTAGGTTTGAATAGCCTTACAAGACATGCTTGGAAACGTTCGGACATAATTCCATAACATATGGGATTCAGCACTGATCCAAATTCACCCAACCATAATGCGTAATCGTACAGTAAAGTGTTATAATAATTTTTCGTTAATGTTGTCTTTTCTGACAATGATTGACATTCCATAATAAGACTGAGAATATGATAAGGTAACCAAGATAACGAGAATAATAATATCATGATTATTAACATACGCAATAATTTTCGATGTTGTTTTGTTCGAATACGTTCAGAATTTGATACTGTTGAACAATTTTTTTGATTGAAAAGTGTTGAGCCGATGGTCGTTGAAGCTGATGTTAACGAGCGTTCATACGGTTTTCTTCCGATTATAGAAGTTATTTGTATACTTTCACTATGATAATCAGATCTTCGACATGACTGTCCAACATTAATATAGAAGCCTATCGATAAATGTGCAGCTAATATTGTCAACGATGGTATAACGTAGATAAAGATGAAGATTATTATGGTATAAACTAATTTGGAAAGTGACGATGACCATTGTTCAAAACAAATATTAATATCCATTCCAGTAGTGAAAAAAATCGATCGGGTAACATTTGATGAGAATGCTGTGGATGCGAATGGATTAGAATATGTTCGTACAAACGGAACGGCTGCCATAAGTATCATGGAAAATAGCCAAATAAATAAATTCGATTTAATGGCATTACTTTTCGTCAATACACTACGAGCATGTAAAGGATGTTTCACAGCATAAATACGTTCGATTGATATAGCAAACAGAGTGTAAATACTTGCAGTGACCGTTACCGCTTTTATATAAGGTATAAGTTTACACATGAACAGTCCCATATTCCAATGACGACTGATACTATTCATTAGATCGAAGGGCATAACAAATATTACCACGAAAAGATCACAACATGATAAATTAAATATGAATAAATTTATCGGTGTCTGCATATGATGAAAGAATAAAATGACAGTTAATGTAGCCACATTCACCAGTAAACCAACTGGAATTGAAATTGAATAGAGTAACACCACTGGCAAATCAATGTTATGATTAACTATATGCTTTCTCAATAGAGAATCGACGTAGGCTGAATGATCTATGGATATTGTAGCTGTTATATTTGAACTATGCTGCATTATTGATTTATTATTCATGTTATCCAATATGCGTCGTATAATAACATCTAAGTTGCGAAACTAAAAACAAAGCAAAAGTAACGTTATTATTGACCATAGACAAGAAGACTTCTGAAGAGCTAGCACGAAAGTCACATCATTTCTATAGTGAAACTTTAAACGTCACCGGGAATCCTCAACGACTAATAATGATGAATATTTTATTGTCCTTCCATCACAGTAGATGCGCAAGCGTAATAGTAACTAGTACACTACCCGTGTGCTGCGACGGCTAATTTGGTTAGTTAAATGTCAATAGTTAGATTGTTTAATATAAGAATATTATACACTACATTCAGTCAAAAATTTCTTTGTATACAATATTCCTTGTCTTATCACCATCAGAAGCTAAAATCTGTTTCTTTAACAACTTAGCAAGTTTTGAAGAGCAGATCCAACTGATCCAAGATCCATTTACAGATCTTTGATAGGAACTCCAGAAGCTGAGACATGAGCATAAACGCAACAGTTTGGAACCAGTGGGTTTTTAAAACGCGTTTTATAGGAGAGAAAAACATTTTTTATTGTTGAAAAACTCTCGCTTCTCTGTTATAGTAAATATTCTTTCTTGTCCTGTAACCCCCCTGTTGACCTAACGAAAATTTGACAAAGAAATGATTCAATGGCGGATCAGTCTGATTAAGAATCCGTTTGCAAATCTTCGCCAGATGCTTCAGAAGCTGAGATCATAAGACTCATAGCTCAAGCGTCACGCAAATCTCAAATTTTTTAATAATAAGGATAGAGAGAGTACAATATATAATAACATCTCAGTTACCAAACTCAAAAAAAGGGCAAAGTAGCCTTATTATATTCTTTAAGAATATATTCTGAAAGTGCGTTCTATCTGCGGTATGATCACACACGATGGGCGGATAATTCAATAAAGATATCAAAAGAATTCTACCGAAACCTCTCTATGGTGTTAATAAGTGTGAACTTTGTCTCACTCTCGAAAACTGAGTCGAATGATGTATTTTTTAATGCTATCCGACAACTTTTGTGAAGCGAATATAACATTTTTATTGCGTAAAAAGTGGTTTCTGGCCGAAAAAACAGAATTACCGTCAGAATTCCGATTTTTCGCTTATGATTTAGAAAATGCCATATCTCAGGAACAAGAGAGGATTACGTAAAACTAATGAAAAAAGACTTACATTTACACTATAGTCGAAAGACTAAAATTTTTCACGCTCATAAGATATTAGAAAAAAATTGTAACTATATTTTTCAGATTTCGTTTCTAACGAAGAATAAGAAATAAAACTCTTAAAGCTCCCACCCTTGCTGTTTGAAAGATATACGCTAATTTCTCAAAATAAGGCGATTTTTTGAACTTTAGAATAAAAATATCATATTCGCCTCGCCGTCGAAAACTGAGTCGCATGATGTACTTTTTTTTTGGAAGACTGAAACACGCATATTCGAAATCAGCTCGACGATCAGCTCTATCCAATCATGTATATAAATTAAAAAAAATAGAAAACGGTTGAATTTTGAATTTTCCACATCTTACTTCGACATTAACCGACTTTTTTTTAAAGAAATGTCATTCTTATGATGAGATATATACATCTAAATAACGTTTTTCTCTACCAGAAAAGTGGATTTTGCTAAAAAGCGTCGTTTAAAGTGTTAATTACAAGACTTTTTATAAGTCTTTAATAATCTTAAATAAAAGTAGAACAGACGGCCTGCACAATTTAGTTTCCTTTAATTAAAAATACAGAAAAAAGCTACCTTTAAAAAAGTTGAGGATTCAGTTCCGTTTTCTTTAGTTCCCTTTTTTTTTATTCTCTGTATCAATTAACTAATTAAGAAAAAGAGAATGTATAACTTTGTTCTCTATTCTGCCATTCAATTAAGAAACATCATGTCTCTTAATTGAATAGCAGAATAGAAAATTTACATTTCACATTTACATTAGTAATGTAAATTTGACTAAATTATTAACTAAACTATGTATGTAGTATAAATGCAAATAAATAAAAATGATGATTCATAGTCATAATACCATCATCATTATACCCATGGATAGAATAAATTTGATAAAATCATGTAATACATCGCAGTACCACATTTCACTTTGAGATAAGTATAACATATCAGTCGGCGTCGAAAATATAACACATCGTGGACCATTTATTAAACCATCATAAAGTACAAATTGTTCGCCATTTAAACTCTTTTGGTAGTTAATTAGAATTGGATGTGGTAACTCGGTAATATTCTTGGGAAGTGGTGGTCTTGTTTTGCGACGTTCCTTTTGAAGATTATTTCTCATTGTTGCAATAGATGGTAACTGAATTACAACATCTTGGCATACGGTTGAATTCTGGAGACCAGCATATGTCTGATCGACGATAGCATCAATTGGTACCGATGATTCAACCACTTTGCGTTTTAAATTTTGGTGTATAATCAACACTTTTTTGTTAGCTTCATTTGGCAAGTGGCCATGATCAGCACGTATCTTAATTGTACCATCTGGTTTTATTGTTAAGCCAACACGTCAAGATTTTTTAACATATTTCCAATACTTTCAATCATCATCATTTTTACGGTGACAATAATACCGAAAACCTTCATAACATACATGAGTTTTACCATGAGTTGATTGTACATATTCTATTTTCGACATGATTATGCTTTTAAAATTTCGAGTAATAGTGTGATAAAGCTATAGATTATCCATCGATTGATATGCTTATTTTCTGATATATACTACATACATTGCTCAATTACATTATTTAATTCGTTTAAAATAGTATATTCTTAAAGCGCGTTCTATCTGCGGTTTGATCACACACGATGGGCGGATAATTCAATAAAGATATCAAA
>CAJNOQ010006320.1:0-13806 GCA_905250885.1 Didymodactylos carnosus
ACATTTTGTTTTCCTTCGCATTTTCTGTTTTCTTCGTCTTCGTTTTTTTTTCTTTGTTTTCGTAGCTCCTATTTACATATTCTAACATCAAAGGCATATTTATTTGTATTACTTCTGCTATAGTTTATGGTAATCAGGGAGAACGTATAATGGACTTCTGTCGACTCCATCGTTAAGATTACATATTCCTGAATATGTTCGTCTTTATTACTTTTTTTCACTTTAAATAAATACAAGACAAGCCACCATCACACTCTTAGAGGTTGACTTTCTGGCATGTGGAATCTAATATCTGTCCGAAAATGAACTTTGCGCCCATTAAACGGCAAAACAGTGCAATTTTTGTGATGGCGAAAAGGCGTCGCATCGTGACATCTTTAGATCGAAGAAATGCAATTAACTTATAGAAATCGACTGTCCAACTATGAGAAAATTAGTGAGTGATTCGGTGACCTTTTTTGCAAAACGTTTTCGAATTGGAGAAACTTTCAGTAAATTTCTCCAAAGCTGAAGAAATTTCGGTTCAGAAAAGAGGAAGAACGTTTTTCCCATTTAGCGACATCAAACATCACAGATTATTACTAAAAACCAATTTTTTGCTTATACTGGCGACATAGTCAGAAGTATAGTTTTATCTGAGCCGATCAGAGAGCACAAATCAATTCAGAAAAACGTCAGCTGTTGAAATGCAGAATTATGCGTTTTTTTTGTGTAGATTATCCAGATAGATCTAAAACAGTGGAAACATATCAGAAGAAAGGATGTCGAGTCTATCTTTAGACCTTACCCTTCCAGCACAAATATTTGACACTAGAACCTGTGATTACGTCTCCTTTATATCGACGCAAGATCCTCACGAAAAAAAATGTTCCTATCTTTAAGTGCTATAGCGTTTTTCTTGAAGAATTCGCCCACTTTCTGGAAGAAATCAAATTGTATCGACACACTGCAGCTGGAAAAACTGAGTGCGCGCATACGCTGTACGAAAATATCTCACTGGAAACGCTAAGAAAAGGCAGATAATTAATTAGAGTTATTTGGCGCAAAATTCACGTTTCTTTTTTGCGCTCGGGTCTGTTTCTCTCGTAAATTCTAATTAGAGCTTTTTCTCAAGAACTGATGCAAGAAACTGCACTTTTTCGTATTATTTTTCATGCAGCCAGACAGTTTTCGAAACCATACAGCCGGATAGAGCATAGCATTCTAAGGAAAATAAGACATCTCCGGGCGGTCTACAGTGCTTTTTCACGTCACTGCAGTCGATTTACGAATGGTTACAAAGGGCGCGCAAATTTTCAAACAAATCTGGTGAAAACGCATTGTAGATCGTCCGGAGAAGTCTTATTTTTCTCAGAATCCTATACTCTATCCGGCTGTATGATTTCGAAAACTGTCTGGCTAAAAACCAAGAGCTTTGTTTTCTAGCGGTCAAGTTTTCCAGAAACCCTATTATTAACTTTTCTCATGAAACGGCAATACGCACCTCATGTGATAGAAAAATCTTCGGCCTATTCAAAAGAGTATTCAAATTGATTCCAACCTTTACTAAAAGATCACAAACAGAGAAGTTCTTTTGATTATGACACATTGCACTGCATATATAACACCCGAACGCTTCTTTTTCATATCTTTACTCACTGGCCCGACCTGTCTTGGCATTCTGACCAGTTCAATCTGTGGAGAATTTCAAGGGCTATCCAATGGTATGTCTTTGAACAATATATAATGTTTCATTATGGCAGAAAAATGGCTAAAGCAGTGTTAAAAGCACTAAGATAGATAAAAATCCCTATATCGGCCACGTATTTCGACTATTGACCCATGCGGGGATACTTTTGAAAGACTTATTTATATTTTATTTTGAAGCCCGTGAAATTTTATTACCCGAAATTAATACTCTTTTGTTCTCTATATCTTTTAGATTTCTTTTGACATTATTTAACATTTATCACGAAGTGCCGAATTGTGTACAGCGAGAAGATCAAATCGAGAGGTAAAGATAATTTGGCAGAGAGTAGCTCCTTTACATAGCTTTTATTTGCAGACGGGCTGGTTAAATACATCAACGACAGGGCAATTAAGAAAAATAAAATTGGTCGAATTATAGTTCTGTCAGTGCAAATTTATGAAAAAAATTATCAACTTTTGTTGAAAAAGGTAAAAATAGAATGAGCTTTCAGTCCCAGTATTAATCGTAGCGTTGTTCTACTCAGGATTAGAAGACGGTGTTAATTCAAAACCATATCCAGATTCAACTAATTCATCGCGGAGATATCGGTTGGAAAGGAATGAAAATGGTGCCACTTCGTTACGAGTGATTATACCCCCACCGAAGCCAAGAGAAAATCAAAAAAAGATGCAAGAAGAGACACGTATGTAGGAAAGGAACATATTTATCACCACTTCTGCATGGTCTACTGTATTTTTCAGGAGATGTGATTTTGCTGACTCGACGAAAAGAAAAGTGATTTAATCGTCAAAGAAGGATTACAACATATGGAAGAAACTGGCTCATTGTCGATTAATCAATGTTAGAAAAAATTGAAAAAAAACTACTTCATTAGTGAAGAACGTGTTGCTTTTACTCTCAATATTGTGTAAGGAAAAATGCTTGTTGAACTAAGAAATTGTATCTGTGTTTATTTTAGTGGACATTTAAATTTGGGTCTATTCAAACTAGAGAAAGTTCCACATCAACAACAGAAAAATGTGACAGATGGTAACGATGGAGAGACGGAAGCAAAAGAAGACAGTAACGATAATAAAGGTAAGAGTCTCCACTAGAAAATGCATGATATTTCTCGTTGTAATTTGCAATTTTTAGATGATGAAGAGGAAATACCAATGACAGACGATGACGAAGACAAAACACCAATGAGAGATGATGATGAAGAGAAAAGAGAAAACACCAATGACATATAATGATGATAACAAGAAAACACCAATGACATATGATGATAGGAGTAATAATGAGCGATGAAAGTGATTGAGCGTCGGTGTGGTGAGGATAACTGTGTGTGGTATGTTTGTATATTGATGGGTGTTTCATATCTATAATCATTTGCATGGTCTGTTCGTTAAGCTGTGATTTTTGATTGAATAAGATTGTGAAAACTCTTATTACTCAACAGTAAATTTATCAGTAAAGGTTGGAATCAATTTGAATACTCTTTTGAATAGGCCGAAGATTTTTCTATCACATGAGGTGCGTATTGCCGTTTCATGAGAAAAGTTAATAATAGGGTTTCTGGAAAACTTGACCGCTAGAAAACAAAGCTCTTGGTTTTTAGCCAGACAGTTTTCGAAATCATACAGCCGGATAGAGTATAGGATTCTGAGAAAAATAAGACTTCTCCGGACGATCTACAATGCGTTTTCACCAGATTTGTTTGAAAATTTGCGCGCCCTTTGTAACCATTCGTAAATCGACTGCAGTGACGTGAAAAAGCACTGTAGACCGCCCGGAGATGTCTTATTTTCCTTAGAATGCTATGCTCTATCCGGCTGTATGGTTTCGAAAACTGTCTGGCTAAAAACCAAGAGCTTTGTTTTCTAACGGTCAGATTTTCCAGAAACCCTATTATCAACTTTTCTCATGAAACGGCAATACGCAGCTCATGTGATATTTTTGAGAAAAAGAACAGCTTTTAGCTTAATTTTAGGCATGTCAGTCATTTTGAATTTCTGTTGTTTAGCGCACAGAACCAGTTAAACCCTATCCCGTTCGTATAATACTTTTCAGTTTTGAAATAGTAAATTGACCATTACAAATTATTTCTTTTAAAGTTAGATAAGTCAGATAGAATGAACAAAGAGCAAAAAGTCGAATATCCGTGTTTAGGCGCGAAAATTCATTTGGTGAAAATTACAGCTACTGTGGCGCTCGGTCAAAAACTCAAGATGGAAGTAGAAGAAGCCGGCTGTCGGATTCGCCGTAAAATTCTACATCTAAAACCCGCGTTTGGCTCATTCGGTTCAGCGCAGAGTTTGCGCCTAGTTTTCCAATGCATTAAAAAACTTTTTCGTTCTAAAAGATTTGTAGCACATCAGTCTTCATTTGTCAAATGTGCTCAATGGCTAGAAAACAGTACCGAATGTTCTCTATCTGACTTAGACAGGGATGATATTGAGCTACTTGAATGTGGTCTTGAATCTTTTTTATAGTTCAATTGTCAGATATATGTAGCGTGTTTCTTTTCTTTTTTATAGATTTTAATCAAGTACGTGTCGAGGATATATTACTTGCTTTTCAGTAAAATACTAGATCAAATCAATCATTGTTTTGTTTCGTGTTGACCAGTTATGTATAAAGAGCACAGTATAAGCTCAGCTTGTACTGTGCTCAACAGTTTTATCAACAGAGTTTTCGTTACAAATTTTTCGAGGGGGGAAAGTTTAAGGCGTTAAAAAAACTAATTCCACAGCATCTAGCTGATCTTTGCTCCTCTATCCATGCTTTGTAGTCCTCATTTGTAAACGAATGTTCACTATCATCGAGTTACTCCCAGTTTTTGCAACAAAAATCTATTTATGACAAAAGTGCTCACCAAAAAAAAACAGTGATGAACAAAAATTTCTCTCGTTTAATGTTTTTTCTAACTTCTTTTAGCTTACTTTATCAGAACATTACTTAATCCGTTTTATTTACTCTGGGTCTTTGATCTACTTCAAGATTGCTTACTCCGAGTGCCACTTACTCGGAGTAAGTGGTCTCCGAGTAAGTGATTTTGGAGTAACTTACTCCGAAATCACTTACTCGGCGGGGGGGAACACTGTATATCGATATGCAATGCCGATATATATGGATAGATGAATTTCGATAATATAAAAAACTGGTTCATTCCCAAACTCCTCACACTTTCACCCACCGCCTTTGAAGATTCTTTGATCTCAATTTGAAATTAATTAAAAGTGTGCGAAGATCGGGAAGTAACGATATAATTTGTTCTCCTTTGACTTTGTTCATGAAAGAGAAATGACGTATTATATATTTATATATATACGCATGCATATCAGTGAAATACATAAGAACGATCGATAGGATCAATAGGAAAGACAAGGCAAAACGGCGTCTCAGAATATCACTCTCATTACTGGGATACAAACCCGCATATCGTTCCTTTAAAAAACTAGTCATTAAGCTTTTGTATGATTTGTTCTATTTAGGTTCGATTAACTAAGAAGGCGATATCAGTTACTCCGAAACGTACTCGACAATCTACATGTCATACCTCACCAAAACGGACAAAGCCGTCCTATACTGGGGATAATGCTGCTCGCATTTCCGATGAGCAGTTGTTTCCAAGATAAATCAGAGAATCACTGAATGACATCAGGTAATTACCTATGTAATTAAGTTTCAGGTACGAGCTTCGCGATCGATCGAAATTGATCAAAACATCTTACGGCCATATGGTATATTGTGACTCTAAGGATGAGGAAGAAGATGATGAACTTACAGATGATGAGCTATTATTAAACGAAAAACTTCTACATTTCTTGAAACTCAAAGATCAAAATAATAACACCGATGAAGCTATTAGACTTTTTAACATATTAGAATTACAATATGGAATCTGTCCTACATTACGTCAGTTGAAAAAGTTAAGAGCAGCACTTAATAAAAATATTTCTGTTAGGAAGTGTAATAACGGTAAGTTCAGTCGTGACGAAGTACAAATGGAAATCTATGTAGACTGTCTGCTATCTGTACAAGGATCTGTCAATGAAACTATACAACATTGTACTTTTTCTAAAAACTTTTAATCGGCTGATCAGATTATAAAAACTCATATTTTTCGTTTACAGGAGCATACCTAAATGTGAACCATGCCGTCAAATTATTAATTCATAGTGATCGATCGATAATAGATAATCCATCAGACGAAGTTATTCATATTGAACATAATATGGATGGTACGACAATAGAGGCATCCACAAATTTTTTTATGTCAACAATCAGTTGTGTTGAATCTGGTATTAATAAACAATCGGCTACAAACGTTATACCGTTAGGACAATTTAAGTTTAACAAAGAAAATCGTAGTGAAATTGAACGTGTAGTACCAGATGAATTTATAGATATGATGGAGAAGAAATTAGTTTGTTTAAAGAATTTGAAATTTGAATTAGACTTCCAGATGTCTTTAGATATGAAAATGATGTGGCAAGTTATGGGACTATATGGTATAACAGGTAATACAAATTAAACGCTATATCGAAAGGGTTCGCAGAAAATAAGGGTCTAGTGATCAGAGTAACTCCATTTCCTTCATTGTAGGACAAAACAAACATAAATGTCCTCATTGTACAGCCGCGAATATGGCCGAATTTGGGAAATATTCGGCATTTGACTCAGCGAAGGGTGCCCGAACATTGGACCAGCAATACAAAGAAATCGGAAAATCTAAACCAGGTTTTGGATACCACCATGCACCTTTTTTTCCGCAAAAAGTTACAGTAAGTTGAAGGACCTCTGGGCCACTGTGTTAGTCATTTTGAAAATGTCGCGTCACTTCCTTGCTCGATCTGTTCTTAAATTTACATCAAGTGATACAATTCTTTAATTTAAGCTACAAACAACTTATCACTGATACATGATACCTTACTAATCTCGTATATCATTTCGATATCGTATATCAGTTTCGAGATGAATCGGATATGTAAGAAGAAAAAAGAATCTATTTACATATATTTATATTTCTACATTTTAGATGATGAATCATTGTTATTAAATTCACAAGAGCAAACACTGAATTCACAGTCGAATGCTCGTTATTATAGATTTAATAAAACAGCAGATTTATATGAGCAAAGGAAAAAATGAACCAACCGATCAACATAGCCGAAAAAGTACTGCAGCTATTCCTGCGCTACTGTACGGGATTTCAGATATTCAAAAATGTGATTCGTGTTTTATCTGCCGTTGAGCAATACGTTATATTCGAAGACGGGCATAACAAATTTCGACAAATAGACGAAAATTTTAGGGTAGCGCTATTGCCACTCTCTGAGAGTGTCAACAAGAGCTATTGCCACTCTCTGAGAGTACGACAAAATTCTTTATTATGTATCAAAACTTAATTGTCCTACTTTATTTATTGTTAGTGTTTTCTTAGTCCTGCCGACGTTGATAAACAATGGAAACCAATAGCAATGCAAGCACTGATTCATGCTGACCTCCACAACTTCAATAACCAGTTGTGCCTTAGGAAAAACAATCTTAGAACTTCAATGTTAAGAAATTCATAAAGTGTACTGGAACTTACGCCCAAAAGTAAAAATACGACGGCTCCTGTTGACATCCTCAGAGAGTGGCAATAGCCCTTGTTGACACTCTCAGAGAGTGGCAATAGCCATTCCGAAAATTTTATCATACATGCACAATTAGCTATCAAACGTCTGTTTTTGTAAATTGTAAGACTTCTGAGTTTGCAGCTATATTATTTATGTTATGTGTTGTACGGATTCAGTTTCGAAACTGATGATCGTTATGAAGCATTGAAATGTGAAGTACAATTAATGAAAAAACGATTGTTAAGATTAGAAAAGGTGTATGCCACATTAAAAAAAGTAAACTGCGTCATCGTTTCGAAGAAAATATTTTTAAGCTTCTGTTTTGCTTTAGGTATTATCTGCTGGTCCATCATCGTTAGATTTTACGCAAAAGATCAGTAAGTTGTTCTTAGCCTGTATCGTCTCACATATTACTGTAGTATTGTCTCCTTGTCAGGATATATTTAATATCAATGCAACATCTATTCGTTCGCCTGCGAATAGACCAACGATGGTAATGCGAGAAATTTATACAAAGTCTGGACATGAACCCAATCAATGAAGAAAATATATTGAACCAAACCAAAGTGTATTACAAGGTAGCATAAAAGAAAGAATATTGATACAACAGAAGATGACGAAGAAGACAAGAGGAACGATGGCACAATGGAATAATTAGGGGAAAACACTCATTGTATTGAAGTTGCATGAACTCAACAATTAGTATTATGTTGAAAATAATGTGAGAACTTTCGATTTTATTTCTTCAGCTACTTACGAAAAAAGAAACTACAATACACAGTGCCGTGGCTAAAGGGGGTGTGTGGGGGGGTGTAAGCTCCCCCTGCTTCTGGAAAAATTTTCTCTTTAATAGTTTTTCCTTTCTCTTCAATAATTTTTCCTTTCTCCTTAGAATTCTGCTGCTTTTTTTTTTAGAGTTGAAAGGTAGCTGCGTTTTTTTTTTAGAGTTGATCTCTCAGAAAAAATGCACACCCCTCCTGCTTTTTTCTCTCGCCACGGCACTGACGATACATATATACCATAAAGTTATCTTCTTTTCTTTTCTTCTGTTCTGTCTTCGGTTGTACGCAGTCTCCAAAAGAAAAAGAAAAGAATAGAAGATAAATTTATGTATACGTTGCGATAGAAATTAAAAACTGCTAGTAGAAATTAAAATCAACATATTCACACACAGGAAAACTCAATTATTCAGCTTTAAAGCTCGAATTTTAGTTTTCTGAAAAGCATACAATGTTTATGGATGTCAGGTGAAGATCATGATCGTGAGTGCGAGTCCCAAAACTACAACTTGTGAGCAGAATTTGACTCGTAAACGTTTCGTGCGAGTCCTGTTCTTTTTTTATAGAAAATTGGATTTTTGTATACCGTTTTATGAGCTAGTTTCAAATATATTAAAATGCTCTTTATATGAAATAAGAAGGTTGTAACTCCCCTAGTGAAACTTCTTGTACCCAAGATCTTGGGTTAAGAAATTTCAAGATCTTGAGTGGGATAAGCCAAGATGTTTTCAAGATCTTGTTACCAAACTTATATCTAAGATATTGAAAAAGTTCATAGGAACAAAACAAGTGAATAAACAGGAACTACGAGTTTTCCTGTTTGTGAATATGTTGATTTTAATTTCTACTAGCAATTTTAAATTCTAGTGGATTTTAATTTCTGTTGCAACTTATACATAAATTTATCTTCTATTCTTTTCTTTTTCTTTTGGAGACTGCATACAACCGCTTCCAAAAGAAGAAAAGAAAAGAAGAAAACTTTATGTATATATGAATCGTAGTTTCTTCTTTCATAAGTAGCTGAAGAAATAAAATCGAAAGTTCTCACATTATTTCAGCAGAATACCAATTGTTGAAGTCATGCAATTTCGATAACAGAAAGATTAAATTTCTTTTGTTTGTGTTTTGATTATTATTCGTAAAAAAAGTCATCTTTCTGTGATTTTCTCTACATATAAAATAATAAAAGATAACTAAAGATAGAGCATATCCTTAAAGCAGGTTACAAACGGGAAGACAATATCTATTGCATTTATCATTTCAAACTGGGCAATACAATGTGCTGCGTAGTTCCTGTTTATTCACTTGTTTTGTTCCTATGAACTTTTTCAATATCTTAGATATAAGTTTGGTAACAAGATCTTGAAAACATCTTGGCTTATCCCACTCAAGATCTTGAAATTTCTTAACCCAAGATCTTGGGTACAAGAAGTTTCACTAGGGGAGTTACAACCTTCTTTATTTCATATAAAGAGCATTTTAATATATTTGAAACTAGCTCATAAAACGGTATACAAAAATCCAATTTTCTATAAAAAAAAAGAAAGTTCCAGGTTTAGTCTTCCTAAATTTTTTTGACATGCAGATTTTTTTAAAAAAATTGGCTCCTTTATAAAGTATATTTTGATTGAGGATGTCCATTATTTCTGCTCAAGTGTTGTCTTGAAACCAAAAGAACTTTCTACAGTTGAATCATGCCAGCTTCATGTTCCCTAGCAAACTCATGAGGTTCGTGCAAAAGTTCTATTGTCTGAAACGGTACAAAAATCTAAAAAAGTGAACAATTATTTGTGTGATTCAAAAGTATTTGAAATTCGAAATTAAATACTACTATTAGTATTTCTTGTAATTGTAAAAGTGTCAATAGTCGGTCACTAAACCATAGTCACTTTAGAAACCAATAAAAATTAGTTCAGATCTTAATGTAAGTTATGATAGTATTTTACAGATTTACCGATGAACATCAGCGTACTGTGTTGAATGAGCTGCTTTCCATAAGACGCTGATGATTTCCATAATATCCATTACCATCGTAGCGTGGCGACGACGAATATGGCTTTCTGTGACCCTGATCGTTGAATGTCACATAACCATTAACAATTTTGCGACGTTCACGCCTTTTTCCAGCTATATAACCACCACCAAGACCAAGACCAAGAGCACCAGCTGCAAGTATTAGACCCAGAACCATTCTAAGACAACTACAGAAGAAACCTAAAGCAGAAAATATGTAAGTCTATTAGAACAGGAGCAAAACTTCTACAGATGAGGAGACATCTTTTATCTAATTTGTCCTCACTACCAGCATTTGATGAAGACATTCTGGAACACTAGACTAGACGTTTTACATCTCTCTTGTTCTATGTGTGCGACTATCAATGAAAGTCCAGACAATCCACACAATTCTACATTTTCCCTATGGATTCTAGGTGAACTATCTCAGAAGCTATAAGATCAAATGTCTAAGTTGTTCTAAGACAGGAGACCTAAGAAACCTAGACAATTCTATAGAATCCTAGACCACTACTCGTACTCACCAACTGAGGTACAACTTGAGTGTATGGAATTCCAGAGAATTCTACACATCGGTAGTCATCTAGAATCCTATAGAATGTCTGAAATGTAGGAACTCTGATATCCCCCGGCGTTCATCGAAGATTTATTAGGGTCTCAAAAGCTAACTGTTCAACAAATTAGGAGATATTCTTTAATCACATAAGCTAACAATATATCATTCATAGTGATAAAACGAGCATTTCTGATCAAAATTAGATCCTCAACTCGAACGATGCTCCTAGAAAATGTTGGTAAAATTTTGCTGCAAGTTCTGACACATACATCATACACCAACGTCATTACTGTATCTTAAAATCGTTTTTTCACCTTTAGTGCATCTATTATTTGCAAAATTTCTCCGTACAACTTACAGCTGGAGTTAGTCTCTGGTTAGTCTTAAACTAAAGCTAGTACATGTGGCTGGAGGACAATAGAGTTCGCTGTATAGATTTCGATCTGCTATTAATAAAAAGTAATGCAATATCAAAAGTCATGCTCAATCAGCCTATAGGTACATGTGTTTTCTGTAGTTAACGACCAATCTAATCTTTCTAGCTGTTAATCTGACATAGAAATTTTATAGATATGAACAGTTTCATCATGAGTCATACTGGGAAGATATTTCAACAACACAAACAAATATCAATGTAGAAAATAACTACCGTGAAACAATTAACATCAACGTTCTAGTGAACATCCTATTGGCTGAAAGTCTTTCAACACTAATGACTAATGAATATTTTCACTCTACATAATATATTCGTCGCGTATGCAGTGATAGTATTAATAACTATTTTTTTTATAAAAACAGAAATACAGGTGATATTTTATGATTTATATGCTCAAATTGCGCACACCCAGCTGAAGAAAAAACGTGCGTCATTATCATGCACGATAAACAAGCAGTGTAAATCAACACAATATGTTCGTTTTCTTACTTCAGGTGAGCCATAAAATGAAAGACGAGCACCTCTACGGTTCGGTCCTATTCTGATGAATAAATCAATGATAGTTAATTATATCACTTTAAGTGAAAATTCATCGAGTGTTCAATGATAAATAATTTATCATGTCTGCTAACAATAGAGTTTTGTTATGCGAAAGAATATTTTGAGGGTCAGTTGTACAAAAAGGCTTTCGATCGAGCGTACGGTATAGTTTTTTATCATTTTCTTACAAATTAAAAATTAAAATTTTTGATATCCTCATCCAGATATAGGTTTTTTTGATATCCCAATCGAGACATCGAATTATATCCTGATCGGGGCTAAAACAAACACAGACAGCAGAGAATAATCAACTAAATTTTGAACAGGAAATGATCATTACCGTCTAAGTACTTTTTATTTCACCGCATCAATCCGTCAGAGACGATCTGTCATAAACACGTAAAATAAAAATGACTCATATTGGACTACAGAATACTGAAAAGAGAATGAGCATACGTCAGAACACTGTCGGTGTTTGTAAGAGGCAAGAACCACATCAAGGAGCTTTTACCGACGAGAACGTTAATTTTTAGCAAAATAAATTCACTATTGTGTTCTTATTAGTTTTTCTTTCTATTTCTCTACTGCACATGTAGATCACCATGCATAAAGCGTATAAACCAGTCTGCCCCTCTCCTTATGAGTAAGGGATTCCGTCACAATTACGATCGGTTGAATTACCTCAGACGCATTTTATTACATCTTTCACAAAAACAAATGAAGAAAAAGAAATGATAGAGATTAAAATAGAGACATATCACCAGACTTCGAAATTTTCCAATGCGATTAGAGTCCCGGGGAAGGCGATATTCGGAATCAGCGTGGTCGATTATCTATGGGTCCATGATTTTCTCGACCCGCAGGCGGGCGCCTTAGCCGTTGGGCCACGAGACCATGCTCTTCTTAATCTCATATTTCGCTCTTATCCTTATCTGCAAAATGACTAGTTTAAACGGATCAAAAATAAACATGTTTCACTAACTTTAATGAGAAAAGTATTTCTCCCAAAAGAAAGTAACAAAACCAATACCTAACTAGTTCTGAATCATTTCTAAAAGTAAGAGTAAAAGTTATATTTCACACTCCAGCCTATACTGCTCTAGTTACAGTATAATTTCAGTTATAAAGTAAATAAAAATACTTTCGTAGTACTTATACATCACACCATCCATTTTATTATAAAATATCGCTGTTAGAAAAGAAATTTTACATAAATTGATAACTCTTAAATCTATAGCGACGCCGCGTTAGATCGCTGCTCAGGTGAAACTCATCTTACAAATCATACAAGATCTGCCGTTTTCGAATGAAATCTTGTAACAAGATCTTACTGCATGAACTTACAAGATCTTGTCTTCGGATGTTACAAGATCCTGCGGAATCTTGAAGTTCTTGTTTTAAGATCTTACATAATCAGCTCATAAGACGTGATAAGATCTTACAAGGTCTTGTAACACGAAAGGATCTTACAAGATCTTGCCATGGCGGGATGCGACTTACATTTATTTCTTATCGCAAGATCATACGATTTCTTGTTATAAGATCTTATATGATTTTGCAAGAATCGATGACTCATTTTTACCACATGAATTTTGCTATGATATTGAGTATATATATAACACTTCTAATAAAACTTAGAATTTCCTTCTTTCTTTGTCTTCACAATCAACTGAGCGCAAATAAAGTGCATGGCTATAATCTAAGGAACGCGGTTAAATACGATCCTAAGGACGTTTGTGTCCTACTTATGCCAGAAAATATTATGAATAGAGAAAGATACTTTTTTAAGAGGATCTAGAGGAAATTTACAGAACAAGATCAGACGTATAATCTTATAAGATCTGATAAATTCTTACGTGATCTTATGAGTTCTTGTCAGTTCTTGCAAGATCATATGAGATCTTACGCTATGTTATGGTCTTACAAGATCCTACAAGATCGTGTAAGATCATTTTTCTTATAAAATCTTATAAGATTCTTTTACAAAGATATCATATAAAATCTTACAAGATCTTATAACAAGTCAAAAGATCTTACAAGATCCTTTGAAATCTTATGATTTCAGACCATATAAGACTATAGGAATATATGATATGGGTACTTCCGCACAGGTCCGCCCAGTATTACATGAGCTAAAAGCCGGGAAGGTTTGACTATATGCAATCGATAGTCCTACTAAGGGTATT
>CAJNOQ010006321.1:0-13806 GCA_905250885.1 Didymodactylos carnosus
ACTAGAAAAGTAACGCAAATAACGCTGCGTTACTCGTTACAAAAGCTATGAAAAATAAACGCATCTCGTTAGTAGTTACTGGTAACGAGTAACTCATGCGTTACTCGTTACCAGTAACGCAATAACGCATGCGTTACTGCGTTACCTGTAAAGAAACGGTAAAGCACCACCCCTACTACAAACACGTCCTGAATCTAAAGAAATTTCATTTCGTTCTTTTATTTGAAAATGTTTGGAGACTTTTTTCATTTAGACCAGAGTTAGAAACGAATTCGAAAATCTCATTCGATTCGGGGCAACATTTCTGAACATACTACGGCTACTAAGAACGATACAAAGTACAACACTAAAGCTACTTTTAAAAGGTTGGAATAATAACAACAAATATTGACTGAGATGTAGTGAGACCTTCACACAATACTAGTTCGCAATTCCCATAAAACGTGTAGTTTCTTTTCTCTTGCAAAATCAGCATTCGACATAACATGAAACTTTGTTCATTTGATATAAATTTTGCATTACTTCCAGCTTTTCTTTCATTTAGACATATGACTTTTGTTATTATAGACAAAAGATGGTGATGTGCCCATTTAATGCTTGCTAGATAAGATAACAACTTTGAACTAAAGTATGGAGAATTTCCTAAAACACGACTCTAGTGGTATTGGCCTTACTTGTTAGAGCCCTGACAGAATTGAAATCCTGATAATGCACCGCTCTTACAGGGAATAAAGAATTTACTTTGTTTCTATCCATGGATTATAATAATCTTTTGTTTTTGTTCTTAATTTTGAAAAGCATTCAATATTATACATCGAAGATAGTCCCACGGCAGAATGAATTGAATGAAAAATTATAAAATTCCTTCAACTGTTCGTTAAAATTACGATATGCCAGGTTTAATCTTCTTTTTTAATATAAAGTGGCTGTTGGACATATTTAGATCTTGAGCGAAATAATCTGACATACATTTCTAAGTTCATTTTTTGAAAAGTAAAAGCATCATGGACTGTTCTGGTACCTAACACTACCTAATAGTTGATAACATTTGCAGAATCGTAAGCAGGAAATTACTATAACTAAGCCTTTTAACTTCTCAAATTTTTGTCATTGACTTTTTATATTAAGAAAGTTTTACAAACAGGTTATCCTGGAGAGAAAAGTCTTTCCTATAGAATGAGACGTCTTTCAGCTCTTCTGAATACTTTTTTAACGAGTTAGAACTATTTTACCGAGAACCCTCACTCAGCGCTGAAAGGTTGAGAAACAGTAAACCGGACCGATCTGGCCGGTAAGCTGGCCGGTTGCAAGTATAACTCAGACCGGTGAAAAACTGGCGAAGTTTTTTGAAAATCGATTTTCAGAAAGAATTTTCCCAGAAATGAAACAGTTTGCGAGCGCATATGAGAGAACCTTCACAATATCGAGTCTATAACATTTAGCCCTAGACAAGTGATGAAAATATATCTGTCTTGAGCATCGTCTTTTTATTCTGATTCGACTGTTGCGTATACAATGTTCCATGAAAAGGCGAGTAGGAAATAGGCCACCACTTGAAACAGTTGACTATCGGTTTGTCTTGTTCGTCTATGATTGTTGGGTACGATTCGTGTACGCTGTTTTTAGATATTCACGATTGCCAGACTACCGAAAATGAGTAGCAGTATTGTTGGACATAAAGAATAGACGACAAGTGGGAAAAGTGATGTAAACTGACTGTAAATACTCGCTGGATTATACGCACAATGGTGAATGTCATATTGAGCGAGTGTATTAGTATATATTAACACATCGGAGCAGATGATAAGGAAAAACAGTATTGTACCAGGAATAAAACGTTTTGTCATTTTAATCGTAGAAAATGAACGCAGATGAAAACCTGAACTCGAACAGAACCGATTATATGATGCCAGAACAGCAAAATAGGATGACAAGATATAGAAGACGTAGGCGAAATAATTGTAAGTTTTGCACAAAGCTCTATAACGATCTGATAATGGTGACGACGTGACACATTGAGGTAGAATAAGGCAGCAGATGATGAGCAGATTAACAACTGATGCACAGATGAAGCACATGGAACAGGATGGCGAGCGAAAAGGACGTCGAGAGAAGATGACTACATGAATATATTTCCAATGATACCAAGTTCGACGATCAACGGTATGGCAATCGATGCCAATTTGACTTCAATCAGATTAAGAGAATTCATTCGTTTTTCAAAATAGCTGCATAGAATAAAACTGCACATTAGTGTGCTCGATTCTATGATGGTATCGGTATATATTATATACCGATACATTATATACCGATACCCTTTACCTCGCTCAATCCATGTCCTGCAGAAAGTTTATATCTGCACAAGATCTGCCAAGTTTCTTGATATCGAAGAATGTTCAATGATTTTTGCCAAGATCTTGTCAAGGTTTTTTGAGAAATCTGCCTGTAAAAATCTTGATCAAGATCTTGACAAGATTTGAAAACGTTTCTGTAATTAACAAAATCTTTGCTAACAAAGAAAGTTAGTAATCATTTTGTTTACGACATGACTCAGAGATTGGACAAAAATGCATATATGCCGACTTTGCATTTATTTTTATTGCTTACTGTGCAGGAACACTTAGGTTAAGAGCGCAGGCACAATCCGTTTATACTTAGCTGCGGTTAGGTTCCAAGCATTAAAATCCAGATTTAAAGATGCGTTGCGACATTCAAATGGTACTCAAAAGTTTTTATCAGTACGTTACTAAAAGCAGCAGAACGATTACACGGTCCAAGTAAAGCCATAAGAAAACTAATTGCCTTTCGGCTGTTAATCACACTATGCGATACCTTAAATGGTTCGTTTTTCTGTGCCTATTACTATATGATGCTCAAAGCAGCATTTACACTGGCCTTCTTTGGCTGTCTTCGCGTGGACGAGTTTACAACCGTCAAATTTATTCCCAACAAGGACCTAACTATAAATGATATTACCTTCCCGCATCAGCATATGGTACTCACTCTCAAACGATCAAAAAAGGGTAAATGGCATCGCGGAACTAGAATCACATATTACGCAACTGAACACAGAATTTGTCCGCTCTCTTTCATAAGCACATATCTCACCTTTCGTACAAAATTAAAATTTCCGCCCAACCCTAGTCGTCAATTCTTATATAAGAATTGGACGGGAATCTGGTAAGGATCTTGCCAGCTTCTTGTCTGCTTTTCCTAAGAATCTTATCCGATTCTTATCAGATTCGTATATAAGAAGTGGCACGAAAGTTGCATGAATTTCGTAAGAATCAGATAAGAATCGAGTAAGAATCTTATAAGAATTTCATAAGAAAGTGATAAGAGTTCTTATTAGTTTCTTATTGAATTCTTATGAAATTCTTATAGCAAAAATTTTTTCTGATGTTTTGCGATGGTTCCCTTAGCAATTTTGTTGAGTTTTAAGCAATAATGAACAAAAAAAGATTTTAGAAAAAAAACGATCCGGTCCGTTCAGGGTTCGAACCTGGTCAGTTGTTCATGACAAAATCCATGGGTTCTCCTATTGAGATACTGCGGACACATTTGTATATAAACATCGCGTTTTTATATTTTGTTCAACATCTTTTTCAACTTTGAACTTGTGTTATAAGTGGTGCATATGGAAATGGTATGTATCACGATGGAATATAATTTAGTGCGTCGAAATTTTAAGTTTATTATAGTAGATTCTAGACATGAAATTACGTTGTTAAAATTCTTTGACTTAAGGAAAGTTTATGAAGAGAAAGTTATTTCTATCAAATCTTACTGAAACGATATGAATAGAGAACAATTCTTGCAAAAAACTTGTAACAATCTGATACAGGATTCTTATCACTTTCTTATGAAATTCTTATAAGATTCTTACTCGATTCTTATCTGATTCTTACGAAATTCGTGCAACTTTCGTGCCACTTCTTATATACGAATCTGATAAGAATCGGATAAGATTCTTATCAGAAATTTCAAAAAAAATTTGTCTAGGGAAGGCACTTTTCGTCCTTCCAGACGGCAGTATGCTCGATCATTCATACTAATTAATCATTTGAGCCGATTATTTGATTCACTAGGCTGTAATCCACTACATTATTCTGGACATTCATTTCAAATAGGTGCCGCTACTTCAGCCGCGAGAGCTACAGTACCGTCTCATCCTCTTGTGTCATCGAAGCACTACGTAAAATTCTAACTCAAAATGTTATTAAGGGGCGCCACTCGAAACAAGTTTCTTCGTTAGTGCCATTTTCTGCTCCCCTTTCGGCACGTTTTTTGAACATTATGTTAGAGATGAGACGGCATGCGAAAGTTTCGCGTCCTTTCGTATAATACGAAAGCCGTAGTATATATTTCTTTCCTTTCTGTCGATGAAGTGTGACATGTTATAAAGCGGAAGAAAACGAAAAAGACTTTTGTTTTCTTTCGTTACTTTCGCCATTTTGGAACACACAAAAGTGAAATGTCACTTTCGTATATTATTCGAAAGTGAATTGTCACATTTGATCTATAGAAGATAATGTGAATTATTGCTAAAAGAAATAAAGTAGAGCAAAAAAGTAGACCTCTCTCTATTCGAGAGATCCGAATACTGTGGTTTATGATATATACTTTTAGGAAGTAAATAATTTTACTTTGTTTGAAAATTTTCTCGTTTATCACCTGATTGTGCTAATGATATTATATTTTTAAACAGAAATTCTCATTTTAGAGACTAAACTGAACAGTTGCCGATTTCTATTCTATGTGATATTTTTTACACGTCAGATTGCACGTAACACAGTGCTTTTGTGTGATGTTTCTCTTAGATTTCTTTAATTTAGCTGTGATGAAAAACTTATTCTCTAGATTGTTAAACAATCTTTGTTTGTTATTAATTAATCATGTTCTCTGTGATTTTCTTATACTATGAACGCATACACTACTTTCGCCACTTTCGCATTTCACATGAATATGAAAACGAAAGACGCAAGAAAGCGAAAGAAAAATCTTTTCATTTTTCCGGTATCCGTGTTTCGCAGAATAAATAGATACGATAGACGAAAGAGAAAACAAACTCTATACTGAATAGTCACATGCCGGATAGGACGAAAAAGAATGACGTAATGATTTCGTCTCATCTCTAACATAGATGTTATAAAATCAGTACTTGGTAAATGTGTCTGAAGTTTAAAAAAAGAAAGTATTGAATTTATACTTGTTCTGTTATATCTGCTCCTTGGTTTCATATTTTTTCGAAATTGAATGGATTCTGAAAGATTCTGCTCGAGAAACTCCTACCCACTCCATGGATTTTTCTAATTTTGCCACTAAAAAATGTAAAAACTGCATCTTTTTGGGTGGTGGTAGGCGGGATAAGAAGTACGATTAAACGTTGAAAATTTTAGATTTTAGATTTGGTTACTGATGACTAGTTAGAGCAATTAAGGGACGTGTGCCAGTGTATGACCAAATTAATTTTTGTCTAAAAATTATTTCATTCCTTTTTTCATGTAAAACTCTAAAAATCTCAACTTTCAGCTTTTAAGGACTTTTCATTCTTGAATTGAAATAGTTTTTCTAAAGGCATGCTCGATATTTTCATAAAATGGAGTGTTCTTTCAGAATTTTAACTATAGCTCAAAAACCATCTAGCTGACGTTTGTAAATAACCATACGTTTGAAAGTGAAGAAAAAACTGAAGAAAATTTATATTGGACTAGTTGTACAATCTAAAGTTGGTCGTTTTATATTGAAATTATTGTCAAACTTCACTTTCCCAAAACATGAATTTGTTCATGTGGTTAAATCAAATACGAAATTATCCGTATAGGTGATTCAACTTTGGAAATTTTCTCATACATAGAACTAACATTTCTGTATAATACATACAAAAAGATTTTTTTAAAAAAATTCCAACGATACTCAAAAATGCGGTACACTGACGATGCTATGATGGACAGTCATTTTTCGATCAACATTCTCTTCTCACACTATGTAAAATGTATATAATTCGGTAACAAATCGAAATATAGGCGTAAACGTTGATCTTTAGTTTTGTACGTAGAATCGAATAGAATCGGGTTTACCAAAAAATAGTTTTCATAAAGAATCTTGATTTTTTTCTGTAGAAGACCTTTGCCACAATTTTCCAAAGAAAACGTTTTTGTTAAGAAATATATCAAATGACAGAATCCCAATTTGTTTATTTAGCAAGCTTGCGATGCTTAATCTAGCATCATTATCAGGCTCAATGAAAATGGAAATTAAAAAATTAAAACAGACAAAAAATAAAAATATTATTCAATGTTGTTTATCTTTTTCTCTCAGTAAGCTTACAATTATACGATAACAATGAGCGTAACAACATTATTAGAGGCAGAGGTATATTTTGTGTGCAGATAGCGTACA
Source organism: Didymodactylos carnosus (assembly GCA_905250885.1). Lineage (NCBI taxonomy): Eukaryota > Metazoa > Rotifera > Eurotatoria > Philodinida > Philodinidae > Didymodactylos > Didymodactylos carnosus. The sequence continues at coordinate 6,403 of CAJNOQ010006321.1, forward strand.
CTATAGAAATCCTTTCTTCGACTGATAACAGCTCATTCTAACATACACGTTTTGCGTTTATGTTATTTTAGCTGATCCGCGAAGTAGTCAAACCGTTGGGACATTTTATGAAACTGAAAAAGGCTTTTGACAACATATTTTCATTTTTAGAATATATGTTCTTTAGTTTTGAACTGAGCACCAAAACGACTGAACAGCTCGTGATGCTTTTAGTTATTGGAGGTTTAACGAACTACATATTTTTTTAAACAGAACTGTGGGACTGCACTTACATTTAACACTTAACTAGTTGTCAGTTTATTGACTGATCCATCAAAACTGGAAATCACGCGAAATTATTCAATGTTGTTTATCTTTTTCTTTTAGTAAAATTACAATTATACCATAACAATGAGTGTATCAGCAGTATTAGCAACAGAGGTATATTTTGAGCGTACACTATGGAAATTCTTTTTTCGACTGATAACAACTCATTCTAACGCACACGTTTTGCTTTTGTGTTATTTGAGCTAACCCGCGAAGTAGTCAAACAAATACCTAATGTTATTGGTGTTGTCCAGCATGGCCTACAAGGAAGATCCTCAGGTGCATGCAGTACGACAACAAGATCAAACAGTGCTCCTCCATCGACATGTGGTCTGATCATGATTGGCAATTCTGGTGTAAGTATCCTTTTTGCCATTTTTAGAAACGTCTTGCCATTTTCTCCGTAACATACATATGGTTTCAACTGAACTTTCAAGAAAATGTTGGCTATGATTAAAGAAACAGGCCAGTTCAACGTTTATTGCATACTATCAGTCATTCATTTTAGAAGTCCAATGAAAACGTTTCATAAAAAACCAGTGAAATATTTTACTTTGCAATTGCACATATTATTTGCATTTGGTGATAGTCAATTGCTTCCAGCATTGAGCAACACTAATAGCCTATATTGGCTTATAAAGGCAACAGTAAACTTCACGACTAACGGAAGAAAGTTTAGATTTTGACTCTATACTTTTCATAGATGATGAAAAAAAAGGTTTTCGTGTAGCGATAACACTTTTTCTTTTTCTTGAACAGTGCTTCGGAAGGAGCCGGAAGTACGCCATACGAATCGACAGTTACAGTTGAAATTTTTAGGAAGACAAGAAGGGGTGGTACGTTTCCTACATGACGCTGCTACCAATGTCATAATCTGAGTTAGACAATATACCCATGTCTTGCAGAAAGTTTATATCTGCACAAGATCTGTCAAGTTTCTTGATCTCAAAGAATGTTCAACAATTCTTGTCAAGATCTTGTCAAGTTTTTTTTGAGGAATCTGCCTGCAAAAGTCTTGATCAAGATCTTGACAAGATTTGAAAACTTTTCTGTAATTAATAAAATCTTCGCTAACAAAGAAAATTAGCAATCATTTTGATTACGACATGACTCAGAGGTTCGACAAAAATATAAATATGCCAATTTTGCGTTTATTTATAGCAAGTGTAGTACTACAGTATAGAGGACTTCTGCTAAAAGTCTGTTGGTCGATAGATTACACAAATAAATCTGTTAATGAAGATTCTGATTAGTGCGTACTAAAGTAAACATTTCAGAATTCTTGAAATATCTTGACAAGATCTGCTCAAGATTTATCACTACAGATTCTGATAGAAAACTTGTGGAAAATCTGCAGCATTGCTTTTCATTCAGAATCTTGACAGATTTTGATAACAAGTTCTTGAAAGATCTGGAACGAAACTTGAGAAATCTTTAAAGATTTATCAAAATCTGCATTCAAGATTTTTCTCCTGGGATATTTCATTTCTAGGCTTGAACCAATTATACTTCCCATCATGTACACACGCACACAGGAAGAACACCTGAAAGCAGCGTTGACTATAACGGTACTGTGGCTGTTAAATAGTAATTAGCTTATATTTCAAGAGCAATGAGGAACTGAGTAAAGAAATTTAAGAGTATTTGACCATCTCATGGGAGTATACCATTCACGTGACTACACCTCTCGTTCTTCGTATGAAACTACTTTTCAAAACAAAAGAATGGAAAATATGATGAGGAATGCTTATATTTTCATGTCTTTCGAAAAGATTTTTGAAAATTTTCTACACGGAAGTATAAGCGTTTACAGTTGTGCTCATTCCCATGTACTAAAAATAACATAAAAATCGGCAATTAATCGTGAAAAATCATACGATTAATCGTGCGCTTAATCGCGATTAATTGCCGATTTTTTGGTGATTTCTAGGCGATTTTAGCGATTAATCGCAATTAATTGATGATTTTTTTCTAGATTCTAGGTTCGAACCCATCTTAGGAAATACATATTTTTTTCTGGTTTTTCATTATTTATTATGTATAATGACATGTGCGTCACACAGCAATGGTCTTAGCACCAGCTGGAGTCGGAGTCTTGCCGACGAGTCAGTTTTAAACACTGCCCACATACCAGCTGTTCAGTGGGCTTCTCGGTTTAAAGCTCTGAGGGACAATAGAGAACACTGTTGACAACTCCGTTGTACTCTAAAATAAAAAGATGATCTAAATACAAGGGTATTTTTCGTTGAAATCGTGTTTCTTATATACATACTTTACTGCAAAAGAAAACGGTGAATAACAACAACCATTTAATCACTTAAAATCAACAATTAATTGCAATTACTTGACGATTCGTGATTAATCGCGATGGTTGATAAAATCTTCGACTAAACGCAAAGCACGAAAAAATTAACACTTAATCGCGATTAAATGACGATTTTTTCCAGAATCGCGATTGAGCGTCGATTTTTTCAACCATCGCGATTAATCGACAAAAATGAAGCGATTTGCAGCACATGAGTTCTTAATTTTAACCCAAAATCTACTTTTGGGACATGATGTATACCGGATTTTTAGTTAATTTTTTATCTTGTTTCTTTTCCAGGTTGGGAAATCATTGTTAGCAAATGTATTATTGGGTCGTGAAGCATTTCAACATGAATGCAGTGCAAATTCTGTTACACATGAAACTGAATTTGAAGATATTCTAATTGGTAACACGAATTATGCTATATTTAATATTCCTGGTTTAATTGAAGCTGACCAAGCACGTGTTGATGCAAATAAACAAGAAATATATAAAGCATTCCAGTTACGTTCAAACTCGATTGTTGTATTTATATTCAATGGTGGCGCTGGTGGTCGAATTAACAGTGAAGATGTAATTGCATTTGAAGCTATTAATAAAGCATATGGTTTTAAACGTGAGTCATTGTTATTTTTTGTCAATGATTTGCCCAGTAAACGTCCAGAATCATATGAAGGTCAAACGACAATCAAATTAGAATCGTTGTTACAATTTAAAGATATTAAAATATGTTTTCTCGATCGCACTGATTTACAAAATGAAAAAGCAAAGCAATTATTATGGTCACAAATGGCATCAAAGATTATTGAATGTACACCAAGGGAACATATTAAAAAAGCTGATATTGCAATGGATCTTGATAAATTAAAAGAATTAAAAGATGAAATTAAAGCACAACAAACTAAATTTAGTGAGCAATTAGATTTATATAAAACACAAATCGAAGCTAAACAAAAAGAATTCGAACAATATAAAAATCAAAAACCGGTTGAAATACATCATTATCATGAAAGAGTTGTTGAACAAGGTGGTTTATGTACGCTTTCATAAAGGATGTACAAACATGATATGTTATCCTAAGCTTTACTCAACACACATTTCCATATATAATATCATATTCTATCCATTATCAAATCCACAAAATAATTTTTTTGCATATTTTATAAGCTTGTCTTTTTATGTTATTTCAAATAAAATTTAAATAATTTTAAAATATTTCATTGATTTAATCACAAATCTATGTAAAAGTGTGTTTAGCATTCAAAGCTTACATTCTCAAAAGATTCTCCATTGGAGAGCATAGGCATAGACAATGAAGTAACACCTTGGTAAACATACGTTATAGACCGGTACTCGTTACAGTTTTGTTTACCAGTTGCATCTCTGTATTCAATTAGAGCGCGAAGTGTTCTCTTACGTATTTAAGGGCCCCTCCTCAGAAAAAAATTCTTTTGTCGTACATGCGATTTTCACGTCACTTTCAGCCAATGTTTGCCATATGAAAGTGTGGTTATGAAATTTTTTTTCCTTGTTATCTCTTACCATTTCGGGATTTTCTAGAGTCCAAGGTCAAAAACCACCCTCCACTGTGGAACACTTTTTTTAAATATACTTCAAGCTAGAGATCTTGGGTTGGTTTTATTTTAAACTAGACACCTAACTGCATGGACTGATGGGACCAAATTTTTGATTTAGGTCTTTATTCATTTTCTAGAGATCCAAGATCCTCAAAAACCCAAAAGGTCCTTTTGGATTTTCCAGAGATAATTGATCTTCTAGAAAACTAAGGCCTAATTCAAAAGTGCGTTCCCTTCAGTCCATGCAGTTAGGTGTCTAGTTTAAAATAAAACCAATCCGAGATCTCTAGCTTGAAGTATATTTAAAAAAGGTGTCCCACACTGGGCATGTTCGTACTAAAAACGTATCTTGAGAGAAAACACTTGTGCATTCGCTGGCCTATTTTAGGACATGTAGGAAAATGCTTGTAATTTCTGAGCGCAAGATCACACAGAGTTGTGCAACGTCTTATTTTAATCAGAAAAGTCTGCTCTACAAATCTTCGTGTTCAGAAAACATTTACTTGCGTAAGTGTCCAGAAAAAAATTATTATTTGAAGACCCTGGTTTTCTGGGCTTCTTATTGTTGATCAAGTCGAAAAAGGAGTCCGGCACAATATTGAGACGTTGAGGTTTTTCAGAAGGTTTCTGGAAAACCTTAACCCAATACTCGGCTGAAATTCAATTTTTTTGACTTCGATTATGATTTATGAGCTGTCCTGAGTGTTTTCTGAAAATTTCATTGAGTCAGCATGAGATTTGAGCGAGATATAAGGGTTTTAATTTTGGCTGGTGACAGGTGAAAAACGGGTTTTCCAGAAAAATGCCTCTGACCAAGTTATTTTCATTTCTACACAAAAACAAATATTGCCATGATGCTCAACGTAGTCGATTATCTATGTTCCATGGCATTTTGAGATTCCTAGAGACGTCTGCGAGGAGATAGACACGCGCTCAGGAAAAGTGAGCCCTGTCCGAATGATGATAGTTGGAGACCTGGAACTTGCATAGCTTTGTAGAGTACCGTCCGGACTACTTATGCATGCAAAAAAATCACTAACTTTGTATGTTAGTTTTCTGAGAACGGAGCTGGTCTTCCAAAGATCCTCTGGAAAGCCGAACTTCCAGAAAAATAGAATTACTATCGTCGAAACAATATTGCTGAAACAAGTTTCTGCTTACGAAAACATGTCTCAAGGTCTTAGCAACATGATGGTGAAAACCGCAGGTCTCTATCTTATTCCTATCAAAAATTATTCAAAAAATAGCCAGGGACATTATATTTTGGCGACGATAGTAATCACTGCAGTGGGTGGTTACGCGACAACTTGTCAGTCAAACCTCACCTAGAGTTAGTAAAGCGTGAATTGCAGGGTAGTGAAAAGTGACAGAAAAGTCGAGTTTTCGTTGTTACCTATTCTATATATTTCGTCAACTTTTGACATAAGAAAATGAAGATCAAATAACTTATCAGGGCTATCCGGGACTATGTGGTTACGGGACAAAACAAAATTGTATTTTGGAATCACGAGTTCTGAACAAATTTGAGAAAAAACCCGAAAGACTGGAAACAAAAATAATGGTGTAGCTGAATAGAGCGATGAAAATTCTAGGAAGGAGAGAAAAAAAAATATTATTCCACACAAAGTAACAGAGAACAATAACACTTACAAAACGTGACTCATGTGAATCACAAGAAAGTCAACAACAAAATAACTGTAACATAAAGATGTTTTGCTTCTAACTCGTTAATAGTTAAAGATAGAAAAGTTATATTTGCAGTGATTATAGGTCTAACATTGATGAGTATATGCGAGAAATGTGAAATTATTTCATCAAGTCTAAGAGGAGAAACGCTTAGGATCATTTACATCAGTCGAACGGTACTATTTTTATCAGAATCACTTATATATATGTGCCTACGAATCTATGTACATGTCTATATGAACTGTCTATGGAATTTAGGAGAATACAGTTGTTGTCCATATTCTTCCTGTAAGATCTGTATATTCAGTGGATACATTCTGTATCCGTATTATGACAGCACTCATTCGTTTGAAGCCAAATGAACACTATTCTGTTCGAAAACCGTCAAATACTGTTCAAAAAGAGCAAAAAGTGGATGTCGAGTATAGGACTTCGAAGCAAAATGATTTACCAGACATCTAATTTCAAGTTGAAAATAGTCTCATTAGAAAGAGCAGATTAGATTAGGTATTTGATAAAAAATTCCCGCTGTTACACTCGTATAAATGATAACTTCTTAAGAGGAAAAAATCATTCTCTGTAGCAAAATAACCCAATCGGGGCAGTATTCGACATTTATCTATAGGAAAATATTTTAATATCTAAAAGGTTCTTATAGATTCTGATAGAGAAAACAATTCTGCATCGAGTGAGCCTATTTTCAATGAATTTAAATCGAATTTTCATGGATCGTTCGGTCAAAAACTGGTTTTTAGGGCTCTCGGAATGTGCTTCAGATCTTTCTTATTATCTGAGTAATTCTTAAAAAAATATGATATTGTAATCAGCACACTTAGTTCTATCGAACCATACGGACTTCTAATAGATTCGAGATAAAAAAATTTTTCAATCCTTGAGGGGGATCCTAGGTGGAAAAAATCGAGTCACGAGCAAGTACAGAATAAACTTGTGAAAATCAGTCAGGGTTCAATGCTGATTCTAGGAACAATAAAATTAGAGTCACATTTTTGGGACGTTAAGATAGTAATTTGGCACACCTTTCTATCAATATACTTTTGGGAAAGTTTTGACAGTCTCTCCAATAATGTACTTCATTTACAACTGGTAAATTGAGAAGTAATATTATTAGCATTTGAAAATGTGTTTGAATTCAATCAACAGTTTGCTGTTCTTCTGTTTCAATTGAATGAATACAAACTATTTGCAAGAAAAATATTTTTCTGAATGTATTTTTGCAAATAAAAACAGTGAGAAACATTTTTGTAAAATCATTTTACAAAGATGTTTTTCAAGTATATTAAATCCCACAAAATAATTTTGATACACTAACGCAGGTTAGCATGCGTTAAAAAAGAAATTTTCGAGAAAATTGTGTTTGAACGGGTTAAATTATCAAATAGGACGCGTGCTAACGTTTCTTCGGAGCGGTAACGAGACAGATCCGGTTAAATATGGTTCTAAGAAATTTAACGAGTTTGCACGCATTCAGATTTTCCAAAAATCGATGATATACGGTGTAAACGCGTT
>CAJNOQ010006322.1:0-13804 GCA_905250885.1 Didymodactylos carnosus
TCTAAAATTTCCTCGGGAAGGTGAAAGTTAAATTTCTCCGTCAAACTTCATTTGGGAACGATGTAAAGTTTTTCTCCTTATACAAATTAATGTTCTCTATCGAACTACGCTAGAATCAACTCTTCATGTCAAAACATGAAGTTTTTATTGAAATTTTAAAAATAGGGCAAAAAACCCGAAAAAAAATTAAATTTTTTTATCAAAAACTATAAGTCCGGGAACTGAAAGCGTTGTTGAGACGTATACTTCGAAGTGTCCTCCACAAACTGCTGGAAAAAAACGGGTGGGGGGGCTCCCCCTTAAGCGTTTCCTCTTTTCGTGAAGCCTTGAAACGGGTAGCTCAGTGTTATTAGGAAAACCAGTTTACGCGCCGATGCTTGAAACAATCTTACCATAAGCGTATAATATTTAAAATGAATTGATGGGTCTTCTAAAATGTGTCGTTACGAATATTTCAAAATCAAACCAAGTCAGCGATGAATAAAGACTAGTTTTTTACTAAGACTAAATATATATTCTGAAAGTTTGAATATTTCGCTAGAACTTTTATACCAAACACCTTTTCCCAGGATGCCTCTGTCAACCGCAAAGAACAAAGTTCAAAAAGCCGTAGAAAATTTTTTTTAAAATGTCTGTTACGGCCTTATTTTGGCTGTAAAGTCTGTCAGACTCAATGCAATAGGCTCAAACGTGTTTTGGTTGAAGACCACGCTCGCCATGTACAAGTTAATGAAAGTTCATGTTTTAAATAAAATAAAGTAAAAAGAAGAACAGAAATAAATACTGTTGAAACAAAATTATCTATTTCATCAGTTCAACTGGATTATAGCGAGAGAGAGACATGAAAGCGAAAAATACGCTCCTTACTGCTTGCAGAAGTGAGGGTGAAGGGTGTGGTAGAGGGTATCACTGACTGACACCTACACGTACAGATACCCACAGTTTGAAAACGCTGTGCTGTTTCTTCATTCGTGTTATTTATTCGTGTGACCGGCGTAGCTAAACTCAGTTTTCTTCTAGCCAGGCGTAACCGAAACACCTGTTCCGTACCTGAAAAACTGAGAGAAATCTATTATCGTTTCCGACGCTAATATTGGACAAGATATTTTTCGGATAATTCAAGATTCGTTTCGGATTCACTGTACTCTAGATACTCATCTGAAAACGTTTTAACATTCATTCTCAACTTCATACCAGAAAGTCAGCGCGTAAGAGCAGTGGCTTGTCTACTTCACTTTCTTGAAATCGTTATGATGAATGCTTTAGTGACCTTGTTTGGCTTTTCTATAAAGAGTTTCCAAGACCGTAGAAAACCGACTGGATTGGCAAGATTTCAGACCAGCGATTTCGATTTTCTATAGATGAATCCCAACATTCGTATATCTTTTTGGCACAATTTTTGCACGTTTTGAACTCTCATCAATACAACGAAACAGCATCGCGGGCATGGCTCAATTACGCATTATACTCTGGAATCGTTTTAATGCAATCGTAAATATAAAGACGTCAATGCAGATATACAATCAAGACGATGTGGGACAGGTTGAAAATGATTAGATTTGGCATTTGCCAAATTTCTCAAAGATTTCTGAAAAAAAGTTTTTCGCATATTTGTCGGATTGTAGAAAAGCGATTCCGATCTTCTATCGATGAATCCGAACATTCGTATATCTTTTTGACACAAGTTTTGCTAGTGATTAATGATTTCAAGAAAGTCAAGTAGATAAGCCACTACTCTTACGCGGTGACTTTCTGATATGAAGATAACCCGCATCTTCCGGTCGCTTTTCTTCCAGATATCAGAACCATCATTATATAAGTGAAGGACACATAAATTTGATTATTCTTCACTGACTTGAGCTGATGATGAAATATTTCACTTTAAAGTTCCTGTGAATTCATCTTAAATCATATACGCCTACGGCAAGATGCTTTCAATCATCTGTCCAAAAATTGCGTACCTAATAATACTAAGCTATCCGCGTCAAGGTTTTTGCTTCGTTTATGATGGTAAACAAGATTTTTGTTTTCTTTCTTATTTGCATGTAAAAGCAAGGTAACATATACACGTGCGGTAGAAGCCTCATGTTATTTCAGTGGAGTTGAGTGAATGATAAAGAACAAAAATTATCAAAAAATAGGACGCATAAATATGATTATTCCTCACTGACTTGATTTGATGATGAAATATTTCCAACAATACACTTTTGTAGGTGTATTGTTGTTGTCAATCCATCTTAAATCGTATACGCCTATGGTAAGATCATTTCAATCATCGGTCAGAAAATTGCGTTACCTAATAACACTAAGCTATCCGCATCAAGGTTTTTGCTTCGTTTATGATGATAATGGAGATTTTTGTTTTCTTTCTTATTTGAATGTAAAAGGAAGGTAACATATACGCGTGCGATAGAAGCCTCATGTTATTTCAATGGAGTTGACTGTATGATAAAAGAACATCATCAATTGTTATCGAAAAGCGTAGTTCCATATAGCAGGAGGGAAACATCGATTGAATAGTTTCAATATTAGAGATATGCTAAATATTCTGATATTTTCATTACTTAGTCCCTGAACTTCGCGTCATACATTTTCGCCTCACCTAACACCATCATCAAGGATTATGTACATGGTTAACCCAGTTTCTAGTTTCTAGTTTCTAACGGACTACGAAATTATTTACAAAATATGCTAACTTTTTGAAGCTAAAAGCCGGGGCTAAAATTCCTAAACTCGAGTTAAAATTTTAGATCAGTTGGATATATCGTTTCTGGCCCACTGGGTGAAAGATTTAAAAATTGGATAAAATAGATTTTCTCCGCTCTTTCTTAGTTTTAACTAGTGCTTGCGGAGTCGGCTGCGGCAACGAACCATCCTGGAAAGTTTAAGACAATGTAAAAGCACATTGCATTCAACTCTACTGGATTCTTTGGAGAATGAATCATAATTTTAAAAGGAGTATGTTTTATAGCGTTATGACGCTATAAATAGGGCAAAAAAGATCCTGTGGGTTGTTTATGGCAAAGCTGTGCGCTGATCTGTCGAGCTTGTTCTTGACGAAGGAAACATGAGATAGCAATGTTCTTTCTGCGTTGCATCAGGAACCCGTCGTTGTAATGATCAAGTGGTTGGCTCAAGTCATTCCGTGGCTTTGTTTCATATTTGATACACTACCGAACTAGATCTTATACGTGTCGGCTAGCGTACGATACGACACCTTTGTTTTCATTATCACGAATTACGATATCTCCAATCGATCTAAAATTTGTGTGAACACTGCAAAAAAATCCTTGTACTGGCAAAATTTGAAAACGGAAAAAAAGGATTTCTATCTCTATTGTTCACACTGTTGAAAGTCTTGAAACTCCATTGAAATAACATGATGCATCTGCCGCACGTGCATTTGTTATCGTGCTGTTACCTGCAAATAAGAAAGAAAACAAGAATCTGTTACGGCCTTATTTTGGCTGTAAAGTCTGTCAGACTCAATGCAATAGGCTCAAACGTGTTTTGGTCGAAGACCGCGCTCGCCATGTACAAGTTAATGAAAGTTCATGTTTTAAATAAAATAAAGTAAAAAGAAGAACAGAAATAAATACTGTTGAAACAAAATTATCTATTCTATTGGGTAAAACGTCAGCGCGTAAGGGTAGTGCTCATGTCAAATATTTCTCGCGATTTCTACAGAAAAGTACGCTTTTTAACACATAACGCAGACTGGAGTGGCTGTTACACTAATCTTAATTACACAACAGTAGTCTTCGACAAGGAAGGAAGAACATTCAATCTGAACAAGAATAGAAGGACATTCAATCTTGCTTTAGAAGAAAACTACTTAGAATATTTATCTTCTTTTAGTTTTACTCCAATTACTAAAACATAAAAATTTACTCCGAAATTGACTTTGCCTCCAATTCGATCGCAAATTTCTTTTTGATACTCATTTGCGTTTGATGAAAAATGCGTTTCCGCTTTTATTCCGCATTTTGGAAAAAAAATCCGCTGTTTTACCTTTTTATTCCGCTTTTCTGATCTAAGCATCTGGCAACTCTGTTTAGAATCTTTGTTTGATATTGAACAAAATTTTTGATCTACAACTTTTTTGTAAAAACAAAATCGGCATGAGAAGAAACAACGTTCTAATTTTTTTCTGATTTTCAACTTTCTTTTTCTGATTTCCGTATTTTAGATTTGAGGTCCCTGTTTGTGTGCTATTTAACCATCTGTCTGTTATTCGAATTTTTTACATGTATATTTCCGTACATTATCAGTCAGTCATTTATCGTTAAATGGCGCTGTTACAGAACGTATCTGATAAAAACTAGCACATAAATTTGTACTACATAGCATTCTATATGAACAAACTTCTATGAACTGTTCTTATATAATGTTGTACTAGAACGCCTAGCCAATATAGAGAAAAAATCAGGAGTACTTTGAGTTAACTGTATGATTTAGTTAAATTTTGTTTATATACTGCATACCTATTGTCGTACTACATTTGCATTTTAACCTTAAAATTCTCTTTGTTTTCATACGGAGAGATGTTCTTTTTTTGTAGATTTGATTTTTGTCTTAAAATACTTTTTCTTTACACTCTTCAAATGCAATTTCCCAGAAAAAGTCAGATCTAACAATTCCTTGGTTAGATATCAAAATTCTTCAATTATTACACAGGAATCCTACTTTTGCCTGGTCAAATTCCAGATATGGCTAGGTATAATTGGAATTCAGCATGTATGTGCATACATGTTCCAGTTTTGCCTACAACATATATATTCGTCATATTTAGAAAAGAGAGACATATATGCTTCGAAAACGAATACTCCCATTATGAGTTGAACGTTAACCTTTTTGCATCATGTTTCATAAGAGAAAACCGGGTAAAACACGGCACAATAAGTAGATAATGGTAGTTCTTCAAAAATTGATGAAGGCCGCGAAAGAAAAACCGTGAATACGTTCTTAGACTAATTCTTCTTGCACATTTGGATATCCCATTTCAGACTTGATCAGACCATGTTTTACTCGGACTTTTCGAACGTGATATTATCAAATTTACTGGAGTATAATACTAGTCAGATCACAAAAACTGAGTCTCACTGGAGTGAATGAACTTTCCCACAGCTAACAAGTCTGACTTCCTCGAACATACCCATAGAAATCATCTTAACGTTTATTTTAAACTAGATGCCTAACTACATGAACTGATCGGTGTCGATTTTTGAATTAGGTCTTAGTTTTTGTCAAACTGAAGATTTTTCAGGTTTTGGAGATTGTTGGTTGCCTGGAAAACCAATAAAGGCTTAATTGAAAAATCGGCGCCGGTCAGGCCATGTAGTTAGGTATCTATTTTAAAATAAAACAAACCCGAACTCTTCAGCTTGAAGTATATTAAAAGATGTTGGCCGTTCAGGGTCCTATTTAGACCTTGATCTCTGGAGAACCATAAGACTTGGAGATAAAAAAATATTTTTATTCCCGTAACTCATTGTACCGAACATTTATGGAAAGTTTCGTCAAGATCGGATGTACGGTGTCGGAGATAATTTCTGAGGGGGACCCTTAAGATGATTTTTGTGATCATCATGATGAGTTCTACTAGTCCTAAAAGTTTCGTACGATTGATAGAAAGTCGATGTACATGTGGTACATTTCCAAAAGAACTACCCTAGATTTCTGACCAAGGTTGATTAAAAACACGTATTCCCGAAAACCTCAGGTTACAGACATCTACCGCCGATCATGCGAATAACTTTTTTGATTAACTGCACTATTGTAAGTACACAGCAGTTTCAGTTAGTGGGAGAGTCGAGAGACATAATCCTCCCCACTTTATCAGAGCCGTCTCAAATAAGAAGCTTCTTTTTTGACAAATGTTAGCAAATGTCTGATAGACAATCAATACGTGTATAACTCGAGTTCAATGTTTCTCGCTCATTTTTCAGTCAGTCATTTATCGTTAAATGGCGCTGTTACAGAACGTATCTGATAAAAACTAGCACATAAATTTGTACTACATAGCATTCTATATGAACAAACTTCTATGAACTGTTCTTATATAATGTTGTACTAGAACGCCTAGCCAATATAGAGAAAAAATCAGGAGTACTTTGAGTTAACTGTATGATTTAGTTAAATTTTGTTTATATACTGCATACCTATTGTCGTACTACATTTGCATTTTAACCTTAAAATTCTCTTTGTTTTCATACGGAGAGATGTTCTTTTTTTGTAGATTTGATTTTTGTCTTAAAATACTTTTTCTTTACACTCTTCAAATGCAATTTCCCAGAAAAAGTCAGATCTAACAATTCCTTGGTTAGATATCAAAATTCTTCAATTATTACACAGGAATCCTACTTTTGCCTGGTCAAATTCCAGATATGGCTAGGTATAATTGGAATTCAGCATGTATGTGCATACATGTTCCAGTTTTGCCTACAACATATATATTCGTCATATTTAGAAAAGAGAGACATATATGCTTCGAAAACGAATACTCCCATTATGAGTTGAACGTTAACCTTTTTGCATCATGTTTCATAAGAGAAAACCGGGTAAAACACGGCACAATAAGTAGATAATGGTAGTTCTTCAAAAATTGATGAAGGCCGCGAAAGAAAAACCGTGAATACGTTCTTAGACTAATTCTTCTTGCACATTTGGATATCCCATTTCAGACTTGATCAGACCATGTTTTACTCGGACTTTTCGAACGTGATATTATCAAATTTACTGGAGTATAATACTAGTCAGATCACAAAAACTGAGTCTCACTGGAGTGAATGAACTTTCCCACAGCTAACAAGTCTGACTTCCTCGAACATACCCATAGAAATCATCTTAACGTTTATTTTAAACTAGATGCCTAACTACATGAACTGATCGGTGTCGATTTTTGAATTAGGTCTTAGTTTTTGTCAAACTGAAGATTTTTCAGGTTTTGGAGATTGTTGGTTGCCTGGAAAACCAATAAAGGCTTAATTGAAAAATCGGCGCCGGTCAGGCCATGTAGTTAGGTATCTATTTTAAAATAAAACAAACCCGAACTCTTCAGCTTGAAGTATATTAAAAGATGTTGGCCGTTCAGGGTCCTATTTAGACCTTGATCTCTGGAGAACCATAAGACTTGGAGATAAAAAAATATTTTTATTCCCGTAACTCATTGTACCGAACATTTATGGAAAGTTTCGTCAAGATCGGATGTACGGTGTCGGAGATAATTTCTGAGGGGGACCCTTAAGATGATTTTTGTGATCATCATGATGAGTTCTACTAGTCCTAAAAGTTTCGTACGATTGATAGAAAGTCGATGTACATGTGGTACATTTCCAAAAGAACTACCCTAGATTTCTGACCAAGGTTGATTAAAAACACGTATTCCCGAAAACCTCAGGTTACAGACATCTACCGCCGATCATGCGAATAACTTTTTTGATTAACTGCACTATTGTAAGTACACAGCAGTTTCAGTTAGTGGGAGAGTCGAGAGACATAATCCTCCCCACTTTATCAGAGCCGTCTCAAATAAGAAGCTTCTTTTTTGACAAATGTTAGCAAATGTCTGATAGACAATCAATACGTGTATAACTCGAGTTCAATGTTTCTCGCTCATTTTTTGTTCAAATTAAAAAGAAATTTTGCTGTTAAATTCACGAGAATTCTGTCTAGTCAGAAATGTAAAAAAACTCAAGACTTTCACGGTGGAATTCTGCAATGGATACAATCAACGTCAATAGCATATAAATGTGCATGTTGGTTCAAATCGGAGTATAATATGTTGACTTGAAAAAATAAGCGAGAAACATTGAAGTCGAGTTATACATGTACTGATTGTTTATCAGACATTTGCTAACAATCGTCAAGAAAGGAGAAGAAACCGATGCTTCTTATTTGGTACGGTCCTTTTGTCACAAAGTTGAAGCTTTTTTCTTCGGTCATTTATCAGAAGTGGCATTTTCTTCTTAGAAAATACGCCGAGTTTTAAATATTTTCCTTTGTTTAAGGACTATTAAACATGCTGACTTTGCAAAAATCTTAAAATAAAAAAGAATTTTGTGATGGAGTTTTAATCATATGTTGAATTGAGAAATACACGCGGTAAGAAGTGAGAATACTTAGCTAGAAATTTTCTCTCTAAAAATAATACAAATGTTCCTTTTTTTTGTTGAAACTACCTGCAATCAAACATTTCTGCTTGATTAACCCTTTGAGGACGGGATTATTTTTTCAAAAAATAATCGCGCAATAGTAGCGACACCCCTGTAACTCAAGAGCCATGATAGCTAAGTACTTCTAATTTTGTGTGATCATACCTCTTACCAAATGCTGATCACCCACCAAGTTTGCACCTCTTTTACTGGATGGCTCATGAGATATAAGCAATTTCTTTCTTTTCCGTAAAATGTCAATAGCTCCTGATCTAAGAGAGATGAAAGCTGTTTCTTTTTACAAAAATGCAGCTACACTCTACTCTGTCTACGATATGAATTTTGTGAGTTGGCTGTTAGGAATCAGTGAAATATAGCTATTTTACGGAAGAGGTTTGCTTTTTTTTGTTGAAAATTCGAGGTTCTTTGCGAAAAGTAATTCACAACTTAGTCTAAGAGCATCATTTTGCCTTCAAATTCGTGTCAAAGACTCTACAGTGTCCGTAGATTATCTAGCCAAAGTATGAAGGTTAACTATTGTGTGATTCTGGAAATTCATTAAGGACGAGCACTCACGAATGAAACATACGTAGAAGGGCGGTGATGATGAACTAAGGGTCGCACTTTCTACTATAGAATTTGCAATCTATGTACATGGTAATCATGAAAGCCTATGATTCGAAAAAACGTTGGTGAAACTTTTGTAAAAAGGATGACACATTCACCTCTAACCTAGAGAGAAAATTTTCAAATGAAATTGTTTTGATTGAAAACCGAGTTTTAAGTATGCTATTCGACTCAGTTTTGTCTGCTGATCTCAAATATTTTATTATTTTTGCTAGGAAATATATGGGAAGTGAGAAAGGTCCAAAATAAGTGAAGTAACGAAGGTTTTATATACTGCCCGTATATATACGGGACCCGTCACCAAAGGGTTAAAATACCAGTTATCAATAATCTAATCTTTAATAATAATAATTATGATTCAATTTCTAAACTATTTATCTGATGATGCCGGTCTCGAAGCGATAATCTGTAACGCTCGATTCTGTTAACAAATGAGAACATACTTTGGTTGGCGATATATCAGTTTTGTCGTTTATTTCCTGCTTTCAAATGATCTAAAAGTTGATGTTGAGCTTCTAGCATTGTCTTATCTTGTTTGAAAGAAGAACATGTCTCACTGTCTTATAGGTTGTTTAATTAGACCTATTGTTTTCAATCGCTAAATCTTCAATAAACTCAGCGTCATAGCAGATAAACAAGAAAGGACGACGAAGCAACTCTTTACCGTTTACTAGCCATCTGGATCACTCGAGATAATCGATCGTTAGATAGTCGGCTACAATTGTCAGTTAATAACCAACAAGCTGACTGCTTGTGTAAATACTTTTTTTTAGAATTCATTTGGACTTTGAAATACGTCTTTTGTAAGTGAGGTTTGATGGTTTGTACGCCGTTTGTATCCATTCGTAAATCGCTTGCAGTTGGGTGAAAAAGCGTTTTATTAATTAAACAGTTTTACGAGGAAATGGAAGAAAAAACGTGATATATATTCCCTAAATAAAGTTTCTATTAGACTCCCTCTTGTCGGAAATCTGTCTCGGTCACCACAAGTCTGATCTCGGCGAGAATGTCTGGAAAAATGTTGGGCGTGTTGAGGAATAGTTACCATAGAGGTAAAGGTCCATCTGTCAACGTTTGACGAGGATGTCGCCAAAAAATGGGTCTGTCGTATGCGCAAGAGTTTTCGGCCAGTTTAAGTGATGCGAGTGTTAGAGATATAGATATTAGCATTAAGAGTTACAAGAGCTTGAGTGTTCTGTTTGCGAGATCTTGCTTTAAAAAATGTTCAGAAATATAAAGGATGTTTTGTTTGTCGTTGGGTAGATATTTATGTCTTATATGGATCCATATTAACAATGACGTTTGATATCAGATTCCATTCTCTTGCAAAATCAATTCCATTTTCTTCAATTTCATAAGACGGATAATTTTTTAACAATTCTTGTTTCTCTAGTTGTATACAAACTTCATGAATATATTTAGCTAACGTTGTTACATTTGAGTCGTTAGGACCAAGAGATAATAAAAATATTTCCAATGCTTCTTTAAAAATATCCAATGCCTTTTTATATTCTTTTTACAAGCATAAAATTTTCCAAGAAGGGCAAGAGTGAGTGCATAATTTGGATGTTGCTTTGAGGAAATTTTTTTGTTAATTTCAAGTGTTTTATTAATATTGATAAGCGCTAAATCATAATTCATTAGTTCTAAATGGTTAGAAGCAATATTAACATAAATTACTGATATACGAATGAGATTAGGATTTTGTTTTTTCATTTGTAATTCTAGTGAGATTTCATAATTTTTTATTGGAAGTTCATAATCTTTCTTGAGTGCGCAAACACAGGCAAGACTGAAATAATATGTATCAATATTCAAATAGTTATTTTGTACAGTTGACATTGATGATTTTAATTTCATTTTGATTGAATCATTTTTCAATGTTAATGGTTTATCATAATCTCTTTTATCTGCAGCGACCATGCCAAGATTTTCATAACATATTGATATATTTTCATCATCTGTTACATTCGCTGAACATTTTAGATATAATTGTTCAGCCGTATCTAAATTACCCATTCTACGCATGACATATCCTAAATCTGTTAACGTCACATAATCACCAATTTCCTCTTTTAACGAACGATATACGTCTTTTAATTTACTATCATTTTCGCTACGTAATGTTAATTTCATTATCCGTAACTGTTCGTTCTGCTCATAACCTCCCCCCCCCAATAATAGAAGACCACTGCCGATTATATGACTTGAAAGCCAAATAGAAGACCATGGTCCTGCTAACTGGTCTTCTATTATGTCCGCCAGAAAAGTCGGAAAATAGAGGAATTTTCAAAAAAAAATTCAAAATGTACTAATAGGGGATGGACATCAAAACACGTGAAGGTTACCGTTGAACCACTAGCAAGTGACAAAATTTGACCGCAATAGAAGACCACCCTTTAGAACTCGACTTGCGGGACAAAATAGAAGGTGGTCTTCTATTATGGGGGGAGGGGTAGTAAATACCTTTTTAAATACACTACCACACATAAGCAAAATTTCATTTTCAGCTGATATCTCACTTAGGTGGCTTACATCAGCATAAGGCACTGTTCCATCTAAATGTATATCAACTTCTATTTCTAAAAAGATAGCTTGTCTATCGTTTTTTGTTGACTTTACAAATGAAACGGCTGTTCGACGATCTTGTTCGACAACTTGTTGATAAGAATGCATTCATTGATATATGATAATCTTTATAATCTTTTATAGAATTCAATTCATCAGCTGAAATACCCAAGTCGACTGTCACGCTGAAGTCGCAGCGCGACAAAAATCCGCGCCGCGAACGCGCTACGCGATCGCTAAGATTCTCGCGAAATAAGTCGCGATTTTTGCGATCGCTTTGAAGTCGCGATTATCATTGATTGATTCTCTTCTGTCGCGTCGCGATCGCGGTTTATTCGCTATGTCGCGTCGCGATCATACAGAAATCGCGGTGTCATAACGCCACCATATTCGAGACAAGATCTTATTATAGTCGCTATACTCAATTATTGTTGGTTCTATGCTTTATCTGGTGTTTGATCCAGTTATAACAACAAAAGGATTCACAATGCGTACTTTTATCTCATGCTTCTCTTTAGTTTAGGAGTTTGCTCTTAGGTAACGCAAAATGGGATTAATTCGTATAATGGTCGACTAAAACTTCGCTGTTTTCCCAAATTTATCGTTGGTTCAGTTAAGAATAGGACCAATTGACAGTTATTACACTACGCAGCTTGGGTACCGGCTAAGCGAACGATAAATTTGGGAAAACAGCGAAGTTTTAATCGACCATTATATGAATTTATCCCGTTTTCCGTTACATAAGAGCAAACTACTAAACTAAAGAGAAGCATAAGATAAAAGTACGCATTGTGAATCCTTTTGTTGTTATAACTCGATCAAACATTAACAAGTATATTTTTCTTTCATAAAAAACTTAGAATGAGTTTCTGATATTATTACCTCTCTGGCTATCGCTGCATCATGTTTTACTCAGACTTTTCTTCGAGAACATGATGCACTCACTTTTTGAAGTTTACATCGATCCTACGATGCCTTCAGTACGCCACAATTTCTATCTAAAATGGTAAAAGACATTTTAGCTAAAGAACTTATACCGGTTCAGAGTGAATACACAGCAATTTTGAAGGTCTAGTCCCTCGTTTAAATCCTTGTGGTGTATTTCTGTTGCGATGGTGAGCTATCTTTAGGCTTCAGTTTGATTATTCAATACATCTTCTCTGCATTTTTCGTTTTAATAAACAGATATTTGTGCAATCTAGCTGATATCTGATCAGTGATATACTTCCTCATCTGCTCACCGCTTTCGTCTCTGAGAAATTCGAGAGAACAACGTATTTGATCTCATATTCATCATGGGACTCCAGATGTCCTTGGAGTCACTCGGAGTCCCGGAGTCCGCTGTTTCCCCCTTGTTAATTTCCCATCTCGGAAACCGAAATTTGAACAAGAAACGCTCAAAATCTCAACAACAAGTCCACGCTTCTCGAACTTTTACACCGAGAGAAATCGTGAAGAAAACTTACAAAATTTGTGCAAGATTCTTCTTGAAGTTCTAGGTGTGCCTTACGATTGCAGAAAGGAGTCAGATAACATATTCAATGCGTTTTGTCTTACAGAGTTCAAAGTTGAATATAGTCGAAAATAGGTCAAGGGAGAAAAAGCAGCACTTGTGCTGAAAAAAGTGCCGAAAAGTGCGCTAAGTGTCGAAAAGTACTGTAAGTGCCGAAAAGTGCTGAACGCTATAAGATAGCCAAGTGTGAGAGTTTGTGCTTCTTAATATTCAAGATGGTGGAAGGTCAGATGTTCGAATCTTACCTAAATCACTTTTTCTCAAATTTTTGTTTTGTTCTCGTTAGGTTTCAATTAGTTTTTTCATACAGAAACTGTATTCATCTTTCTTTTTGTGAGAATAGAGAATCGATTTCAGTTTTGTTCTTCAGAAAATGCTTGATCTACCTTTTCTGTTCTCGTTCTTTTGACTTCTGGGGTTCTCTGCCTCCCGTAGAATTTTTTTATGAATACACCAAGTTCTACTTTTGGCACTTCGCCAAATGATATTTTTGGTTTAAAATCTGATCAATTTCTACCCATGTCGACGTTTTTGTCGAGAAACCGTCAATTAACCGCGGTTCGTGAAAAAACCGCCAATTCACCGCGGTTAGCTGTAAAACCGTCAATTAACCCAATTAATCGTCGATTTTTCTCACAACCGCGTTTAATTGTCAATTCCAGCGGTCATAGCTAAACTCAATAAGATTTCAGTCAGAAACAACTAACCTGCACCCCTCATCGACGAGAATTAGCCTCAGATGAATTCATTAAGCGATTTCAATGATATTTTTTCCTATGAATTTGCATTGAAATGGCGGAGGGCTCTAGTAAAGTATCCGACAGAATGATGACAAAAAACGATTTTTATCGAAATATTTTAATTTTCAAATGCTCACTTTGACGAAAAAGATTATATCTTATGAAAACAGTAGTGCATTTTCGAAAGCGTTTCCATATTTAGC
>CAJNOQ010006323.1:0-11546 GCA_905250885.1 Didymodactylos carnosus
CATGTGACAAAAATGTTTATTCCTGCTCCTAACCATGGAATATGTACATTGACTTTAATTACCAAACTCCGGGCTATTATCAAACACCCGTTAAAACAGGCAATTTTTGCCTGCAAATTCAGTAACCATTTGAACCATATATTCAGCTCAACATTTAGATAGAAAAATAAAGATTCAAAAAGGATGCCCTATGGATACGACTGTTATGATTGTAACGGACTTGTTTCGTGTTAAAAAGAGGAAAGACGTATACTCTCAAAAAAGATTTCAGTTAAAAACCTTTTGGCTGTGATTCATCATTTTTCCGTCAAAATAAAAAGAAAAATAAACCGTGGTACGTGTACGAAGAGACACTTAAACTTAAAAAATAAAAATTAATAAAAAATAAATTCTTAAAAGAATTATGAGAATAATTGCGTTTCTACGGTTTTTCTACTTTATTTTGATCTAGTTAACGTGTCTCCTGTCTATATTTTAATATTTTTTAAAAGTATCACGTTAATTTGCGCTCATATCGCGATAGACTGGAGATTACGTTAAAACACTGTAAAAAATCAGTGTGTCTTCTCGCCATATTCATCTGTATCGTGATTACCAGTAGGATATCGCGAAAACTGATACATATCGCGATGCATCTCGATAAAAAGGCATTACGATTTATCTAACTACTTCTTCTATTCGGATATTTCTGCAATTTAACGCGATATGAATCATTATCGCGATGTTGATCGATAAATATTTATGGCGTCCGAATAAAACATTGTTTTGCATCGTAATAAATCATCGAAATAACGCAGTAATAACTTACATCACGATCTATCGGACCCGTCTAATAGATCACGACGTAGAATTTATCGTGGTAAACAATGACGATATTGCGATAGGTATCATTATCAACGCCTTTATGACGATATATCGGCCATTGTTCGGTTTAAAAATTCTCATGAGTAATGTATCGCGGTGATGTCATTTGTGAAAATATCGTTTTATTGACATTACACGTGATCTTCTTCCATCTTCTCCATCAATTCGTTTTTTTGGTTGAGTTTATTATACCTCCGTTCACTCTTTGTATCATAGTACAAATGAAATGTTTTAGTAAGGCTGAAAAGGTATGCTAGGAGGTGCGAGAAAACAAAAACAAATTAAATACACAGTAACACAACAAGAATAAAGATTGAAACCTAAATGCGCAAGTAGAAAAACAAAATGATAATTGTTCATTGTTTTTTATCTCCTCCATTGCTTAGTGGAAGAACGACGTCATTACACCACTACTCAGTGGTCTTACACTTTCACGACAATCTCCGATACTAGCTTGATGACGCGATAGTACACAAATGCCATAATAATGGACACAAGCAGCAGCCACGACAAATACATGAAAGATTTGATGACTTTGAAACTAATAGAGAGATTTCGGAAATGTATAGATTGAGAGAGAGAGAGTTCATTTCTTACCCATATATCGAAGTAACCTGGAGCCAATCGTTCAGGTATTCGCGCTATTTGAAGAAAATCGAGATATGAGAAAATAAAACATATCGCTTTTTTTTTCGTTTACCAGCATAGAGAGAAGCACCGGTAATATAAAGAACGGCCATTAGTGCCAACCATTGAGCAGCACCAGCTGAAATATTTAAATGAAGTGAAAGATGATAAAAAATGATGTCTGATTTTCTATTGAACTATCCGACATACTTGTAAAAGCATGTTTAAAACCGAATAGCAATGTATAGTGTATTGTTGGAATAAAACCGAAAAGGCCAAATGCAATGAAGAGAACTGTAAACACAAAACATAAAATTAAAGATTTAACCCTTTGCCCCCGGTTTACTCTCAGTTCGTCCCATGAAACTCTTTTTCTCAGTTCGTCCCATCAACACGGCTCTCGCAATTCGTCCCATATCAGTTTACACTTAATTAGCTTTAATATAATTGTCCGTACCTGTTGCGTACGGTGATAAATATGTATATATAATAAATAATAACAATATCATCGAGAATTTTAGCGGTATCTGGTTTGGATGTGTGTGCTGATTCATTTCGTAAAATTCTCACATCGTCTGTAGACAATGATATTGTACCTGAACATGTTCGATCCCGACACCACCATTGATTATTTGTTTTGTTTGCTAGTTTCATGATGTATTGATACCCATTATGATTCAAAACAGGTTCGTCTTTTTCAGTAGACATGAAAATTAACATTCTGATGAACAAGACAGTTTATCTTATTTAGATTTAAATTCCTGATAGTAGGAGCTAACACGGCACATTTTGCCACGTACGGGCATCTAGTATTGTCTACAATACCCACTGTCGCTGTCTAAACTATTCGATGGTACAACACTTTATGTATTTTGAGGCGCGTAGATATCTGGGACGAATTAAGAAAAAAAGCTTCATGGGAGAATCGAGAAGTCAATTTGGGACGAACCGAGAGGACATCTTACCCCCTAATGGATCATATCTCGCCCATTCGAAAACACTCATAATAAAAGTGAAGAAACATCAGATCAAAAGACTAATCAAACATAATGTATGCAGAATTTAGTAAACTATCCATTCGTAAAAATATTAAGTAAATCCTTTTGAAAACATGAAAAATAGAAGTTCCACAGCAGTTTTACTTGATTGCTGTTCAATTCTCCTAAGGGGTAAAGGGTTAAAATTTGATATCAAACGTACGAGCTCGATATACACGATATGCAGGTGAGGCAAATTTATCCCACATTGAAACTATAATACATCCGGTGCCTAATAGTGTAGTGACTGATAAATAGGCTATTTGAGTTCCAAATTCACAGTAGAATGCATAGTAGATCCAAGGAATAAATGAGGAAATAATCAAGATCGATATTCCACAATAGTCGAGTCTAAAATCACTCATATTTTCAATAATGTAGAGAAACAAAGTAGGCGATTTCTTACTTGTTAAAAATGTATGCAAATTGTGGTGAATGACAAGAGAGTGTATGATATAACGTTGAAAAGAGTAAACAAATAATAGCACCAAGAAAAAAGGCACAAAATACAATTTTTCTCTCTATATGAATTTCACTGGCCGGTTGTGTAATATAATAAATAGTTATGCATATAAAAAATAATGCACCCAATAGATGAGTCCAAATATTAACTGTTTCAGTATGTAGACGAAAGATTGATGCAAAACATTGTTTAACACTTGGCATTGGTGGTCGATGTCCAGAAATTAAAAACTCATTATCCACCAACCAATGTGGAAGAAGAGCATGATCAACGACATATTCAACAACACGTTTACCAACTTCTTTGGCTTGTTCAGCACATTTTGTTGGCACTTCAAGAACTGAATCGACTAATTCAACGGTTTTATGGCGTAAATTTGTTTCGGACGAATCAGATTTACTTCTTAAAAATGTCGATTGTGTATCGATGTTACCAGAAGATGCGCGCTGGAATGAATATTAGCAGTAGATAATAGGATTAAACTTACTTTCGAAGAAATATTGAACAGAAAATTACAAATGAATTACGCAAAAAAGGGGTAGTTTCACTCAAAACGCTCTTATCTCTCTCTCTCGCTCTTTCTGATCAGACTAACGAGGACACATATCCAACTGTTAGCTGGCTTTTTCGACCAAACCCACTAGGTTATAGGTAATCAACCGCGTTGATTCTGAATATGAGCATGAGAGCTTCCACTAGGCCTTCAAAGATCTGTTTTTTTGGAAAAGCAGTTTTTCAGAAACTCTAAAAAAGAACCAAAACCTTTCTTAACAATGCATACTGCAGCGCGTACATTTCTGATTAAAATGAGAACTCTCCCAGCTCTATATGACCTTCCTTTGCAAAATTATAGAATTTACAAAGAAGCCCTAAATTAGATTTTCTTGTTTGTGTAGCATTGAGCTGACAATTAACATTTAGGGCTTATCTTGTAAATTCGATAACTTTGCAAAGGAAGGTCATGTAGAGCTGGGAGAGGTCTCATTTTAATCAGAAATGTACGCGCTCCAGTTGTGTATTGTTAAGAAAGGTTTTGGTTCTTTTTTAGAGTTTCTGAAAAACTGCTTTTCTAGAAAAACAGATCTCTGAAGACCTCGTGGAAGCTCTCATGTTCATATTCAGAATCAGCGCGGTCGATTACTTATAACCCAGTGGGTTTGGCCGAAAAAGCGAGGTAACAGTTGGATATGTTTCCTTGTAAGCTGTAATTTCCGGAGGAGGCAGAATAGAATTTAAAACTGTCATGATCTATGTTTGAGCTCAATTAGTTGTGCCGTTCGCGGAATATGAGAATGAGAGTGGCTTAAAAGTGAAGTCCGACATTAAGCTTTTTCGGTCACACTTTTGATATGATACAGAAGAAAAAGCAATTTTGGAAAGAAGAAAAGGCTCAGTCGAAAAGATTGACATCTGATATTCTCATATTTTATTGTTTTCAGTACTTGGCATTCAGTTTGACATGACACTGCGTAAACTCGCATCAACTGGCTGCTATAAAAGCCACATATCTCCCCAATAGAATTTGATAACGTTCTTGAACAGAAAAATATCACCTTTTTAATTGTACATATTATGGAGAGAAAAGAAAAGCCAACAGTTAGGAAAAGCAAAAACGTGTTTTTGATTCATAATTAGGCATGCAACGGTTATTTTATCGGGGCTCTCGGGAATAGTAGTTTCAAAAATCGGAGAAACTTTTCAATAATTTTTCGAGTCGTCCGTTTTGTGCAGAAATGTTTGCTCTACCAAATAAGACGCTGCAGGCTTTCGCACGGCCGTTCGTAGATGACATATGAGTTTTCTTTCTCTAACATAGGACCGGTTATAGCCCGCCGTTAAATAACCGATCTCTTTTTCAACAAAACGCTTTGTAGCTCATCTACGAACTACCGTGAGAAAGCCTGCAACGTCTTATTTGGTAGAGCAAACATTTCTGCACAAACCTGACGACTCGAGAAATTTTTGAAAAGCTTTTCCGATTTTTAAAAACTATCACTCCCGATAAAATAACCGTTGTATGCCTATTCATAATCAACTATACAGAGATGACTTGTCCAGCTAACAGCTTCCATGTTTTGCTCTTTTTCGAAAAGTTATTACAATAAAGCTACAAACTAATCTAAAATTGCAACTAGGTAATTGAGTAGATTAAACATTTCTCTATAAAATGAAAAGTGTCTGGGATCTGAACGTTGATTCGTTATGAAAATACAGCTGTTGTACAAACAGCTCCAAAAATCGATGTTGAGGCTATCTAAAAAGCGTGTCTAAAAGAGTGAAGACGAGCCGGCAAAAATTGAACAAGTATACCAGTTAGTCGAAAATTGTTTGCTCTACAAGATGTGATAGCTTGTCAAATTCGAAACTATTTTAATTAAGCTGTGACGGCGTGACACTTTTGACCATTTTTTGTCACGGCGTCACGGTTTTTCTTTGATTAATACAGATTGATTAGAATAGTTTCGAACTTGACAAGCGATCACATCTTGTAGAGCAAACAATAGCGTCAACATCGATTTTTGGGGCTGTTTGTACAACAGCGGTATTTTCATAACGAATCAACGTTCAGATCCCAGACACTTTTCATTTTATAGAGAAATATTTAATCTACTCAATTACCTAGTTGCAATTTTAGATTAGTTTGTAGCTTTATTGCAATAACTTTTCGAAAAACAGCAAAAAACGGAAGCCGTTAGCTAGACAAGCCGGACAGTTCTGGTGTAGAAACTGTTGTCTTTGGAAATACATTCGGTATGGCAGCGTTTGACATTTTACGCTTCCCAAATGCGATTTTGTTGAAAGACAAAATCTGTTTTTTTTCCCATCCGTGTGTCTTGCTTTGCAGCGAAATTATTCATAGAGACCATCAGGCGGTAATTCTCATCGATATCTGATCAAATCAACACTTTCACAAAGAAGATTTCTTTTAAAACACTACAAAACACTATTGAAATCTTCGTAGATTGTAAAAGCATGTATATGTATAGATACTAAAGGTCTGTGGGACTGTCCTGGTTCCGCAGGACTTTTAATGCGATCGGGACCAGGTTTTTTTGAAAATAGTCTAGTATGGAGTATAAAAATTTCTTAGTTTCTGTGCTTGTTTGTATGTAGACACCAGTTCTGCGAGAAAGAACTCATCGAAAAATCTAAAAGTCTTCGGTTAATACCACACACGCATGCTGTTCTACGAGCCACATACAACTCGCTGACTTTCAAACTATCAGCGCTACTTTAAAAAAATATTTACGGGACCACGGGATCGGAACCAAAAGTTTTTATCTTCACAGGACCGGGACCAAAAAAGAATTGATCTAAGAATGGATTTCGATTATCTTACGCGTGGTCGATCGTGTAATCGTCGTCGAATATCTTGCTTATTCGAATCACGATTACCACTAGACGGTTCATTTTCCATTATCGTTTGCGACTTGGATGATAAAAAGATTATCTGGAATAAATATGATACAAGTCAAAATTTTTTCCTTTTTTTATTATATTAACCCTTTGGCTACGGGAGTATCATATATGATACCTGACTGTTAGCGATGATATTTATGCAGGTATTCAGAAGTCTATTATTTCCCTTGTTCCCTCTATTATTGAAAATCTATCAAATGGTATAAAAAACTCTTCTTTCACTTACTGGGTATAACAGTTCTCAATGCATTTATATTGTCAAAAATGAGGACAAATCACACGATGCAATTAGTTGATTTTCGCCTACAACTAATTCGGGATATTATCCAAAAGTATGGTAGTCAACGAGTAGCAACGAGGGGTCGATCTTCATCAACAACTGCACCACTCAGGTTAACTGCAAGGCACTTCCTCTCGCCGATTCCAGCCACAGACACACAGTCAGCACCTAGGAGAAACTGTGTCGTCTGCAACAACACTGTCAGACGTCCGAAAAGACAAGCGANACAGAGTGTGATGTAGGCTTATGCCTTGTTGATTGTTTCAAAGATTTTCATACTCTACAAAACTTTTAAGAATAAATAAACATGTGTTTCAATATTTGAAACGTTTTGTGTAAAATTGTATCCGAAAAATTAAACCCGTAGCCAAAGGGTTAAAACACCATGTTGATGAGCAGAAATCTGGGCTAATGAATAAAATATTGTAGTGTAGAAGGTTAGTTTTTATTAGTTGTTTTTTGCTCATATTTTTATCACACTACAATAGCAGAAAAGTTTAAGCTTGTAAAAAAAAAACAGGGAGCAATACATGTGATTCAAAATAGAAAACAAAACAAAAATATTATGTACAAACAGTATCAAACAGATGAATAAAAAAAGTTACGGAAATGCATGGATAAAAATTATCGAACTGTCTATTAGAACTTTCTTCGTTATTAACTAAGTAAAGAGGCTATTGAGCCACTACGTGAAGATAAAATACCTGTTCGACAGTCACCAAGAAAACTGGCTTGATTTTGTGATAGAATGCAGATACCATAATAGTGAACACAGGCTGCAGCCACGACGAATACGTGAAAGATTTGATGGCTTTGAAACTAATAGAGAACGAATTATTGAAAAGGTACTAAAAATTTATTTCTTACCCAAATATCGAAGAAACCTGGAGCTAATCGTTCAGGTATGCGTGCTGCTCAAAGAAAAAAGAGAAATGAAAAACGAACAAATTACTTTTTTTATTCATTTACCAGCATAAAGACAAGCACCGGTAGCGTAAAGTGCGGCTACTAAGAACACCCATTGAGTAGCACCAGCTGAAAGAAGATTAGTTCAAACAGTTTTAGATTAATTCTTTCAGGATCTTTCAAGTAGCTAAAATGACGATCGTGCATAAAAAAGTCTCGGTCTGAACCTGGGGATATGGAATACTTTCCGTAAAAACCCAAAGGAAAACAGTGGATTCACTTATTTTTCTAGTAATTTGAAAACGATGATAGGTGTTAAACCTACCATTTTTGAATAGAGGAGCTGTTAAACTATGGAATCACGATGTGGTCAAGTTAATTGAATTGCACAAAATGATAATGATATATCTCACTTTTGTCACCCGTTTTCGGGTACAGCGATACGCAGAGGACACTACGAATACTCTGGTTTTACATAGAAGAGAATTACTTCTCACCTCACGTAATCGTAGATATGCTCAATTAGATCTAACTGATCGCAAGGTGTACTAATCATTTAATTAGTCTTAATTAGATTTAATTAACGTTAAATTTTTCTAAATTAGTACTATCTAGTCTAAATAGTCTTAATCAGATCTCGCTTGTCTTAATCAGTGCTAACTGACAACTGTTAGTATTAATTAGCACATAACTGGAATAATGAATATTAACTAACAAAGCTGGAAAATCATAGATTCCACTATCTCTAACTTATCCGGACATAGAAGATATGCCGTGTCTCCTCAAAATGACGAACTTCTGATTATTCAGAAATTCGCATCCATCTTCGCTTTGTTTCTATAAGATCGGATTTTCTACATGGAATTATTCAACATACTTGTAAAAGCATGTTTCAAACCAAATCGAAATATATAGTGACAAGTCGGAATGAAGCCAAATAATCCAAATGTAATAAAAAGAACTAAAAAATTAAAATCAAAATGAAGTTTTTTTTCTCATTTTTAAAGCAAAACCTACGAGCTCGATAGACACGATATTCCGATGCAGAAAACCTATCCCACATAGAAACAACTATACATCCAATACCCAATAAACCAATCAATGATAAATAAGCAATTTTAGTTCCAAATTCACAGTAAAATTGATAGTAAAGCAATGGAATAACTGATCCAACAATTAATATTGCTATTCCACAATAATCCAGTCTAAATATACCCAACAGACACTAATTAAAACAAGGAAAATATCTCTTTCCTTACTTGCTAAAAAATTTCGAAAGTTTCGGTGAATGGCAATATAATGTATGGTATAATGTTGAACAAAGTAGACAAATAATGGCACCAAGAAAAAAGGCACAAAATATAAGTTTTTTCTCTATATGAACTTCACTGGTTGGTCGTGTGATAAAATAAGCAGCCATGCACATAAAAACTAATGTACCCAATAGATGAGTCCAAATATTAACTGTTTCAGTATGTAGACGAAAGATTGATGCAAAACATTGTTTAACACTTGGCATTGGTGGTCGATGTCCAGAAATTAAAAACTCATTATCCACCAACCAATGTGGAAGATGACTGTGATCGACGACATATTCAACAACACGTTTACCAACTTCTCTGGCTTGCTCAACACATTTTGTTGGCATTTCAAAAACTGAATCGACTAATTCGTCGGTTTTATCACATAAATCACCATAAGAAAGATGAGGTTGACGGCGTGAACAAGTCGATTGTAAATTGACAATACCCGCAGATGCACTCTAGAACAAAGCATACTTTCCTAAACCAATTTCTTCCGGTAAATAGAAGGAAAAACCACATTTTTTCTAAGATTTAAATAAATACTTTCATGATTTCGTTTAGAATTCCATCTTGTACACACGATGTTAGATGAGCAGAAAATAGTTTCATATGAAAATTAGTAATATATATTTAGAGAGAAAAGAGGAAAAAAAGCAAGCATAGTGTATGGCATTTACCATTAACCAATTATTTTGTCATTATAAGTAAAACACACGCTGTGGCCAGCCACTGATTGCCATCAAATCAGAAGATTCGAACTCAAAATATAAAGAAAACTGAATCTGCTAGTTGAAAAAGCACTATCACTAGTCTATGTAACATATGTCGCAACCTCTCAAATACTCTTTTGTCGAGTGATAGAAGTGCCATCTATTCTTTCGATGAGCCCATCGGAAAAACTGACTGACTCCCCGCAGCTAAAGTCTATAATTTTTTTATTTATTATACTGTCTTTTTATTTGATAGTAATTCTTATGTGATTCTGATGCGATACTAAACGTGAAACAACCGTATGATTGAAAAGATTTTTATACTCACCGTGGATCAGAAAAAAGATGTATCTTTATCTCAATAAAATTCTCAGATACAAAGCCTTCTGAAGTTAAATGTCGAAAAAAGGATGAAATTCCGTAACGGACAATATTTTGTGAGTAATTCGGCTTTGACTCAACAGAAATGAATGAAATTTGGCTGATGATAGGTCTCGATAGTCTATATCTGTGATAAAAATTTAGAGCGTTTGCTTTTGTTATTACGAAGATATACTTCAAAGAATGGAAAAAAAAAACTGAAATTCTATACTGGTAGCCACGCCATACAGTAATGCAAATTGCGAGGTTTCCGAAGTCGTTATTAGAAAAAGACATTTTTCTAAATGGCCTGTTTTATAGCTCTCTCAATTCTCTACAAACTGATGTATTCATTCACAATGTGTTATGTTTGATAATAAGGATTTGATAACAGGAATGGAAAAAGTTAAACATACAGTGGGTCCAAAAAATTATTCGTCCACTTTTCTTTTTATTTTTCTCGTCGTCCACAGTAGCTAGAACAAATTCGAAAAAAGATTTGTACAGCTGAAAGAATTTCCAATCTAATGAGATACACATAAAACTCCTAAAACCAGGGTCTCTGGAAAATCTCAGAAAACCAAGTCCACTTGTTCAATCTGGAAATTCTTCTCAAATAACTTTGTCATATAGAGCAAACATTTCTGAACAAAATGAGACATGTTGTAGCTCTCTGTGACACGTTTTCATGGAATACCATTCGATTTACGAAAGGCCTAATAGTCGGCCTTTCGTTCGCCTCAATTTGGGCCAGATCAAATAAAACGAGCGGAATATCCATCGTGACAGAATTTCATGCTTCTAATGCAGAAGGTTATGCGTGCCATAAATTCGACACTCAGACGAACCTAGCCAACCTTCTTTGATTCTCTATCTCCGCGTGTCACTCTTTCATCATTCTAAGCAGTTTTTGTTAAGAAAATATAGCACCTGACGGCTAATAACAAAGGACGGATCCGTTTAAGGTAAAGAATCGGCCCACTTTTCTTTTTTGTTCAGAATGGTTCTATGTGAAGCAGAAAACCACAAACATTTGATTTTAATGCTTGAAGATTTTATACTAGTAAAAGTGTCTTTCTTAAAAAACACGATTTTCATCTTTCACTCTACTCATTTTAATGTTGTTAATCCGAAAAAAATTGTTGACTGAATTGTCGGAATTCGATTTAGTTTTAATTCTGATGAAGACTCAGATAATCATTCACGACGAATGTACAGATGCTGAAAAATAAATTGTCAATTCACTTGATTCAATTTCAGCATATACATTCGATATTTATTCGCGGGTTATAAAAAACTCTTTTCCTCTGTGCAATAATTCTCAAATTTAAAGTCATTTGTTCGTACATTTTCTCTATATTCTCTTGATCGAATTGATACAAGGGAAGAAAATTAGCTCTAAGCACAGAGGAATGTGAGCAGATCGAATGTATTCCTGTTTACAAACAGAATTATCTAAACCCCCGTCCACATTAGAAGCCCAGTGGGCTTCTATTATGTCCCGCAAGAAAGGCAAAATTTTCTCAAAAAGTACCCTATGGGGGCAGGGACAATTTTCAAAAAATTTCTTGCCAG
>CAJNOQ010006324.1:0-13803 GCA_905250885.1 Didymodactylos carnosus
ATTTTTCTTAACTTTTTGGCGGTACCCCTCGCTAAAAATAGAAAATTTTCCAGGTTATCAAGTGTGCTGAATACGAAAAAGCACTTTACTTGAACTCTAAACAAACTTTATTGTTTTTTTTATCGGTGATATGATATAAATTAGAAAATTAGGTGCAACCTCCGCGCAGGACCAAACTGTATGAAACTAAGGTGGTATATGCAGAATCTCAAGGCGAATCCGACAGCGGGTATCTTATAATTCCATCTTGGCTTTTCCATGTGTTGCCACAGTCTCTACGATTTCTTATAGTAAATTTAGGCTTTTCTGTTCTGTCACTTTTTTTCTTCTCTCTTTTCTCTTTCCCATGCGCGCATTTTGGCTGTTTTTCTCTTTTATATAGGCCATACATTCGACCATCGAATAATAGATAGAACAAAATTTATTCTAAGTTTAGTTTCTTTTATGTAAATGCCTGGAAGTTCAAATCAAGCAGAAACAGTGATAAACTCAGATTTTTACATGAATTATCATCTATACCATTTTTTATATTTTCCTTTATCAAAGACAATCGCTTATACAACTTCTTTCACCAAAAAATTCAAGATTATAACAAAATGTTCCGACTTCCCGATCTCATTCTATTTGTTTTGACCTGTGGAATAAACAATGTCATAGAACATGTTGTTATAATCTTGAATTTTCGGTAAAAAAGCTGTATGTGCAATTGTCTTTGATAAAGGAAACAATTAAAAATGGTATAGATGATAATTTCATGTAAAAATTTGAGTTTATCACAGCTTCTGCTTGATTTGAACTTTCAGGCGTTTATATAAAAGAGAAAAACAGCCAAAATGTGCGCATGAGAAAGACAAAAGAGAGAAGAAAAAAAGTGACAGAACAGAAAAGCCTAAATTTACTATAAGAAATCGTAGAGACTGTGGCAACACACGGAAAAGTCAAGATGGAATTATAAGATACCCGCTGTCGGATTCGGCTTGAAATTCTGCATCTACCACCTTAGTTTCATAAAGTTTGGTCCTGCGCGGAGATTGCACTTAATTTTCTATGCTTTAGTTTAACTGCACCAGACCTTGGTGCTCACTAAACGTTTTAAAAATCTGTAGAAAATACTTTAGTTTTTGAAAGGTTTGCTGGAAATCTTTTCAAGTAAGGGAATGTGTTTTTTACCAAGCTTAAGTACAGACTATATTGAGAAGGTAAAATAGACTATATTTTGGTATTTTGAAGTAGTCTGGATCGATTTCGAGTGAATTATGAACTTTTTAATTTACGCTGAAAATAGTGAAAAATGAATTATTTAACATAGTACAGGTTTCCACTAGGTTTTTGAAGTTTTTTCTAAAAAACAAACATTATCCGGAGATTTAGACTAGTCGAAAATCTATGCTCTGGGTATCTCGGACTTAGGTGGATGTGGAGCATAGATGTTAGTGTATGCTCTGCATATTTTGAAACTACAGGTTGCTATAGAGATCCAGGAAACAGCAGCATTGCCTACGGAAGATCTATCAGGTACACCACGTGTAGACAGGATTTTGGACCTGCTATTTTACCAATAGATTTTCCCCGGTGTCTTCTATAAACTGACGAAAACCGCATCTCATTGTTATGTATCAAACGTATATCAAACGTCATTCTGGAAAAAATTTCTGCATTATATTTTTTATTGGATAATAGTTTCTTGAAAAAGACGACTATAGTCGTTATTCTAGTGAATATCTCTCTTATGGTAATAATTATTTTGATTGCAGGAAAGAGGGGGCCATTTCTGCTCGTGTCTGACCTGTTTTTCTTCTAAAAGTACAGATGAATTCCACAAAACCAATAAACTTACTTGTATATTGTCTTGATCTGACATGTTAAGTAGGCTTCTTCTATATTATGGTACTAATTAATCAAAACATCACTATTATTATTCGAATTGAACGTTAATAAGTTACAAATTTCTAGAAAACAGAAGCATTCGGCAAAATTGAGTGAAATAGCATGACCGTCTCTTTGTCTTTATTTTACTGGCTACGTTAAAAGACAAACAAGTCAGGAGCACTTAGCACATTCTATAGAAGAGTTCTAGTTAGTATTAAATAAGCAAGAAATCGAATATTTATTTAGTGAGATATTTGATAGAAGTATAGGCTTCCGAATAAGATAATTGTCCATCAAAGGTACTGATGCGTTTCAAAACATTCTTTTTCTTCTTCATCATCGTAGCGATAGTAATATAAGTGAAAGAAAGGGTCTGCATAATATAAGAAATCAGCCCACTCTCTTTTTGGAGCAAAAATGTAAAAAAGTAAACCTATTCTATTCCAGCTGAAATCGAATGCTTTTGTTCCTGAAAATCACGTTAATTCCTCAACAATATCATCCTAATTGGCACCGTTAAAACAATACAAAAATCATAAGTAAAAGCTGTTTTCCTCAAATTTCCTACACCAAAATATTCCGGTGAAAAAGTATTGTAGACAGCCGGGAGATAAATTATTTTGCTTAGAACTCTTTGCTCTATCAAACTATATGGGTTGCAAAAACTTTGACCAAAAGCCAAAGACTTAATTTTCCAGCAGTCGGGTTTTCCAGAAACCCTATTATCGTTTTCTCATAAAACGGCCATATGCACCTCATCTAATAGAAAAACCTTTGGGCTATTCAAACAGCTTTGTTCCAGCTTTTACTGGAAAATCAACAGCAAAGGAGTACTTGTGATTCTGACAATTAAGTTTGGTTTTTGGTCAGAAAACTTTGCAAACTATATAACCTGATAGAGCAAAGAATTCTGAGCAAAATAAGATATCTTCCGGCTGTCTACAACAATTTTACGAATGCTTTTGTTTCCTAGAATCACGTTAATTCCTCAACAATATCATCCCAATCGGTACCCTTAAAACAATCGTCTGTAGGTGAAGTCCGCATAAGAACGGAAATCGGCCCACTAACAATAACCGCTCCAATCGGTCTAAACCTCTTTAGAATCACATCCGATTATCATATTCGATGATTTCGACCCTTCCTAGCACTTTCAGTCGAATATACCCGACAGAATCTACTCGAGAATGAGCAATGATTTACAACAGTATGACTGTAAAATATACTTTCCAGTAACCATCCTATATTAAGCTTAGCGCAATATATCATTCGACGCGCCATGAAAAGCTCTACAATATGTGTTAATAAGAAACTTAACGAAGTGAGGCAGCATCTTTTATAAATTTAATACTAGACTTTTCAATCGGTCGTGGCTATACCACGGCAACTCTTGTCACTTTTTTCTATGAAAATAAAGAGGATCTCTAATCATTCACATATCATTCGATGAGCCTTGAAAACCTTTACAATATGTGTTAATAAGAAACTTAACGAAGTGCGGCAGTGGCCTTTATGAATTAAATGCTTTGCCGCTTGAACCGAAGAGAACGTGTTCCGCGTTAATAACTTTTGCGACAGATATGTAAGACACGTGTTTTATACGTTGTTAGA
Organism: Didymodactylos carnosus; assembly: GCA_905250885.1. Taxonomy (NCBI): domain Eukaryota; kingdom Metazoa; phylum Rotifera; class Eurotatoria; order Philodinida; family Philodinidae; genus Didymodactylos; species Didymodactylos carnosus. The sequence continues at coordinate 3,481 of CAJNOQ010006324.1, forward strand.
GTATCGTTTATTCTGTTTTTTTAACTTTTTAACAGCTGATTTGACGTTAGAAAAAGTTGAAATCATTTATTTCTTCCTACGTTTGCGTTAAGAATAGACGAATATTACATGTCTGAATGATCAGTGTCACTCTCACTGCGCAAAACATATCATGAGTCTGATTCGTCTGAGCTTTTATCGTAGTCTGAGTATTTCTGGCTATCGTGAACACAATCAATTCAGGTTGTTGACGTTTTAAGTTTAGTTTCAGTAATTTGACGATTGTAGCCGTGATACCAAAGTAGAGTAGTCACATGACTGCAACAGCCAACCGTTCTTGGTCCTATTATACATGTACAATACTATCCTTGTATGGGCTCTGACTTATTCTTGTCAAATTGAACGTATGAGAAATAGGTTCTAGCATTTATATGGCGAGATTGTAGTTTTACACGAATGATATCTTTGGCAGTGGAACAACTCTGGAATCGACAAGGCGCCAGTTAGTTTCCAAAACATGATGAAGTAAGTTTCCAAAATATATCTGTATTTTCTACAAGAACCGTTTTTTGTGTACGATACAAATACGCTTTTCTTTGATATTGATAGTTTTGTTTAGCAATAGACGCACCTGAACTATAAATATATAATCATCACTCGATGATTTCTTCTCTTCTACGTAAGACCGTGCTTGTTTGACTTGGAATACACGTTAATACGTAAGTTAGAAGCAAATAGAGCATACTTAAGTGAATAAACCTCGTGAGGTAATGTACACTCACCTAAAGCTGGCTCTCGAATATCGCCCTCTGACAGGTGTGGAAAGTCCACTTGATCAGCATCAATATCTTTCCATTTGGAATTGCGGATGATGGCTTCTATCGTTCACTTTTTGAGTCTGTCTTATTCGAAATGGATATTGATCAAAATTTAGTGTGCGACACGAAACCTCTTCAGAGAGTAGGAGAATTCAGTAATATTTATTGTGAAAGCGAAGTTTTATTCTCAACTGGCTTAGTCTTTCATCTTATATCGATCGAAGGCGAATATAATCTGAACAGTATATGCATTGTACGATTACAATTAGAAACATTCATCAAGATAGTAGCTTTTCGAGTAAAATAAAGAATATTGGCTGGATAGAATATGACCGTGTTTTTCATACTACTCTTTGACGAGAATATAATAAAACTGTGTATGCTGAAATTGTCTTTTAGCGCAAAATATTCCAATGTGCTACAGTGAAAAAGGGTAACAAGGTTTATAGGTGCATCGCACTTTTTTTGCTTTCCCGGTAACCGGTTTTTGATGTAAATTAAAGGTTTCTGTTTTTATTGTATATTTATCTGTGTTCACATATTCAAGCTATCAGTCTTGTTGTTACCAAAACAAAAATCAATTAATCAGTGATCTTTTGTTTTTTTATGAACATTGGAGTGATATACAAATTTCTAAGAAAATATTCAGAAGGGCCGTTCTCTTACAATCAAACATTGAATATCGTTCGCTATCCTATGAAAAATAACAATTTTTGAAATCCCCACACTCACTATTTCGTCTCACCGTCTGCCGAGACGAACGGATAACTGACTAAAAGATGAAGAAAAAGAAGATTTAGTAAATTTATTAAACTTCTCTTTTGACGCAAAATCTGTGTCATTTTGTTGCATCTTTTGGAAAAGGTTTGTGCTATATAAAGAACGGTGTTAATGTATCGTGCTATTTTTTATTCTAGACAGTAGGTTGACTTGTTTTATGAGGATAGAAAAAGAAAAAAGAAGCATTCCAGAGACACCAGAAAAAGGTCGTATTTAAAAAGAGTTTTCCTGTTCAATATACATAATAATAATAATAACATTATGTATGTTTCGTAAAAGTATGGACAATCACAAGAGCATCTCTTTTTCTCATTATTAACAGCTTACTATCACTAATTGTCGCCATTAATCTTGTCATATTTTCAGAATCATCAGTGTGGAATGTGTTAAGTCAAGATGAACTTTGGTTCTACTGTCTTCATTTCGGACCTATGGTTTTTGCTCAAATAATGTGGACGGCGAATCATCCCACACGAAGTTTACCAAAAAAAAAAATAATTGATAAAGATAATATTCATACATTGGATATAAGAAATACTTTGACAAAAATATAAGTTAAAGAAAAACAGAAGCGTCGAGGCGATCGCAGATATCCATAAGACTTATCGCACTCAGTTATTTAATATACAATCTACAACTCATTATATACGTATTTTTCGTCATCGTACCGCATCGAACCACAAAGTTATGCGGTACAGTGTTGTTTGTAATGTTTTTTGAGTCATCATGTGTTTCCAAACACAAAGATTATCCTGTATCACTATAAAGAGGTTCATTTTGGATTTAGATGCTAACCAATAAAAGCACTTTAATCCGCTGGAAGTGTATCGGTAATAAAAGGTCTATAAGTATTAATGATAAACTGTGAGCACTCTCACCCTTAGATCAATTATTTACTTCTAAATTATGTGGTGACTTTTTGAGGTAAATTTCGTACATTAAAACAACGCATAATAGTTTTACATCATTATCATATAGTTATCTTTGCTGTTCCGTCTAACAAATAAATAAAATTTGTTAGTTATATTCAATAAAAATGCAATTAAGCTGCGTTAGTTTGTTAATGATTAACAGTAGCACAGTGTGATTTGCCCTTTTATTCCGTGAAAAATTTTTTTTAAGAAAAACACTTCTGCTTCGATTTGCTCATATTCACCTTTACAAAACTACATTTTCTCATTTTTCTCCTATTCTCCGTTTGTGCGTGAGGTTATGGCAAAATATTCGCTTCATCTTGTTTTTATTCACTGGAAATGAATATCATGAAAAACTGTATGCCTTAACTTATCTTACTATATCAATTTCCTTATTGAAATTGAATGCGTTATCGTCTGCAATTTATATCCACCATCATGTATTCGATCTAGACGAAACTTTCCATAAATGTTAGGAACAATGAGTTGTGGGCATGAAAATTTTTTCTCTCCCAGTCTCACCATTTAGAAGTTTACATAGAGATCATGGTCCAAAAAGGAGTCGCAAGTATTTCCCAAGGCCTTTTAATATTCTTCAAGCTAAAGAGTTCGAGTTTGTTTTGTTTTAAACTAGAGACCTAACTACATGGGATTACCTGACCGACGACGACTTTTCAATTAAGCCTTTGTTCGTCTTATGGACAACCAATAACCTCAAAAACACTTCCTGGTTTTCTAGAAATCCTAAATTTGACAAAAAGCTAAGATCTAATTGAAAGTTGGCGCTGGTCACACAATGTAGTTAGATATCCAGTTTAAAATAAAACAATCCCGAACGCTCTAGCTTGAAGTATATTAAAAAATCTTGGAAAATATTTCAGGTGTAACTCCCATGTAGAGAAAACGCTGTATAAAATGATCAATTTTAGGACTTGTAGGAAACTGTCTGTAACTTTTTGACGCAAGGTCGTACAGAGTTGTGCGAGGTCGTATTTTTGATCAAGAAAGGTTGCTCTTCAAATCTATGGGTTGAGAGAAAAGTTTAATTGCATAAATATTCAGGAAAAAGCTCTCAAAAAGAAAACAACTGTTTATAAAGGAATTGAACATAAGATTGTAAATTTTTTTTTAAACTTCGATACCGGGTTGGTCACATTTCGATCAGTCGGATCGTAAATGTAGCCAGGATGAGTACGGTGCTTTGTCGGTGTTTCGTCAATCCATGTATCGCACAAATTCTTCTTGAAATCAATAGAAGTAAGTGTTCGCTTCAATGCAGCCGATGTAAGACGTGTGCATAAAACTCTTGATTGTGAAGCAATGAATGTCAGTTTTGAACGACCATTAGCTTTCTCAATGTCCTCTTCTGAACATTCATAGTAATGATTTTTAAACACAGAAAATACGAAACATCGAGCGCTTGAATGTACATAGTACATCCTTTTGGGACAATTGCAACTACAATATTCCTTTTTCAATGATCTAATTGATTCTGCATCAAAATATGTATTTTGAACTGTCGACAACAAATAATTTTGGTTGTTTGTCGATCATGTTAGACGCCTAATATTCAATGTACCTGAAAAAAGGAAAATAAATATATCTTTTTCATCTCATCCCTAATTTCAAACGGATATTATTCTTGCGTAAAAAGAACTTTTATATTTTCTCTGACTTTCTTCTCTTCGTCTTTTAACTTACTTATCCATTGTGATGCGATTGTTGACCGTCTTTGGCGTAAAGCAAATCTGAACAAGTTGCGCATATTGACTTTTCTCAAGGCCGACACTTTCCCTTACCCTTAAATAGTAATACTGGACCAACTCTTGTATTAGGTTCACAGAAAACGGTCGAAATGACACTAAGAAAACGTTTATTGCTGAAACAACCTTCAATGTCGTTGGATGTATTTATGTCATTTATTGGCAACTTAGTTTGATCACCGAATAAATTCAATAGACTTTCATCCATGTTGCATACGTCTCCTGGCAAAAATGCGCTCATGGGACAACGACGTGAAGCCCATGTACTGGCTCGAACAATGTAATCGTAGAATTCAGTTATGACAGAATATACTTCGGATAATATCAGAATATACTTGACGAGATAAACGTATTTTGGTGTTGAGACATTGTCCTTTGTGTCCCTTACGAGGTATTTTGGTGTTGAGACATTGTCCCTTTTGTCCCGCTCCCCGTTTTAGCGTTATGAGATAAGGTTTTCTATTTTGTCCTAATCGAATTGTTTGAGATGCTTTATAACCGAGTATCTCGGAACTATGTAAGTTCATTCACAAATTGTAATTATGAATCACAATTAAATGTTCGGACATTTGTTACTCTAGAATAGCCCTTTTTCTCTCAGATCCTTTCCCATAATTGGATGTTATCAAAATACGGGTACAGAATGTATCTACTTCAATTCTGGTGCGTATTGTAATATGTTTTTGCATGCGAAAGTTTGGAATTCGCATCCATGCAGAGCGTCATGTATACAAAGTTCGAAGATTCACTCACAATTCTCAGAAGTCTGATAAGTCTAACAAACGAGAGACATATTCAGACTTTTCATTTTACATCTGAGCTAGACCTTTAGACTATTAGACTTTTTTGTTAGACAACGCCAGTTAACCGACCCTTTTTAGGCCGTTTTTTAGTACTTTACGCTAGAGTGATTTTAGAATGATTTTTGAATGCTTCATGACACTTCGGGTAATTAGAGAGACTCTTTGAAATTTTCGTTTGTTTTTTTTTGTTTCTTGGCCGTTTTGGATCGGAAAAACGTGCTGTTAAATAGGGTGGTAGACAGAACATTTTTCTACACACTTACATAAAAGTTACACATGTCTCTGTTTACCCGAAACTGTAAAAACAGAAACGAGAGAGTTTCTAGTTCTGTTGATTATACGCTAATTAGCTTAATGAGTCTAAATAATAATCAGCTCAAAACTGTATGATAGAGAGAGGAATGTCCGGGCTATGAAATGAGGTATTTTTGAACTAATTATGTCCTAAGCTTAATTAACCAGCAATTATACATTAAAACTCCTTCAATTTCAATGAAATGTCTCTATTTACCCCAACCAAACAAGCGAAGTCTCACACACCTTGCGAGCTCTTCACATTGTGGATCTGGCTCAAAACTCGCCCGAGATTTTCAAAGGATTTTTCACATTTCTCACGTCACCGTGTATGTGAATGTATGTGACAAAATGTTCGGTGTAACCCGGTTTAATAGCAAGTTTCTCCGATCAAAAACACCCAAAAAATGGCAAAAAATGAGCGACAATTTCAAAGGGTCTCTCTAATTACCCCGAAGTGTCAAATCATTCTAAAATTACTCTAGCATAAAGTACTAAACAACGGCCTAAAAATGGTCCGTTAACCTGTTTATGGTTTCAAGCATCTAGTATGTATGTGTCGTGAAACATTCAAAGATCATTCTAAAATTACTCTAGTATAAGGTGGTGAAAAACAACCTAAGTACGGGCCGTTCATTGGCAGTTAACGGCTTGTTTACGGTTTATACAATCTAGTATGTGTGTGTTTTTCGCTTTTGTTCCAGCATATTTCACAATATGCAGATGCAGCGTAGTAAACTGGATGTAAAATAGTACGTAAGCTTGCATGCTAGAATAGTCCTTTGATAATGTTAGTTTTCGATCCGACATGGCCACATAGTTGCAGTGACAGACTGGCAAACATAAGTTCTGATGTTCGAATCTCGATATTTTCAGGGGAGCAAAATAAAATTAAAGTGTTGTTAAGTGATGTGTATAGTGTAATGCCTAGACTAGGTCGATTAGGTTGCAAAACGACAAAAAAACGGCCAGTAAACGGTAAGAAAACGTTTACAAAATGATTCGTAAACGGTGAAAAAACGATCTATTTAAGACCCTAAAACGTTACGAGTTTTAGGTTCTGAAAACGGTCCGTTTACGGCACGTTAACGGTGCCGTTTTCTTGGACCTGGGCAGACTATAAAAAAGGTAAGAAGCGCCGTTTCGAATCACTCGGCAATGAGAAGAGATATCGAGAAACGGTTCTCGCCGATTTGTGGCTAAGCCATGGACATATCAAACAATGACAGAAAAAACAATTTTCGCTGGTTCTCTATCCGTATCCAGAAAGCTCTTTAGAAAACCAGCTAGGATCTCTGGAAACTGAGATAACAATCTGCCAGTTTTTTTCTATTGACAGATAGTCCAAAGCGACTTCCCGAATACGAGAACTACGTAAACTCTTCATTTTTTCTGGTGCATGCAATCTTTGAGTAAAATTAAAAAGCTCATAAACTCATAGCCATCCAAATTATGTCAGAATATCAAGATGTACTCTACTTTACCTGCTCAGTACGATTATTTACTGGACAATAGTAAGAAACACTTTTGTAGTTCGGAAGATGCTTGAAAATCTTCACATTTTCTTTTAATTTGTGAAGCTTTTATCGAATTGCATAGCATTCAGCAGTTAAAATAGAGTACATCTTTACATTCTGACATAATTTGGATGGATGTTAACTTGGTTATTAATTTTTCAGTTTTTCTCAAAAATAGGAAAAAATGGGTATTTCAACTGATAATTAAGAGTTCGCTTAGTTCTCGTACTGGAGAGGATGCTTTCGACTATTTATCAATAGGAAAAAACTGACAGATTGCTATCTCAGTTTCCAGAGAGCCGAGCTGGTTTTCTCATGATCCTTCTGAAAAACCCAGGAAATGCAGTGAAAATTGTTTCTCCTGCTATTGTTTGATGTGTCCAGGACTTGGCTACAACTCGACGAAAATCCGTTTTCGATATGCCTATTTTTGAATAAAAAATTCATTACCCAGTCAAGATCCATCCAAATTACGCTAGCATATCAAGATGTACTCTGTTTTACTGCTCTATGTAATGCAGCTCAATAACAGCTATAAAAGTCAACAGACAATACTTTAGGTTTTGAAAAGGTTTTCTAGAAACCTTTCGAGGTAAAACAATGTTTTTGACTGTTCTCCAGTAAAAAAACATATAGAGCAGGTAAAATAGAGTACATCTTGATATTCCGGCTTAATTTGGTTAGATTTTGACTGGGTAATGAATTTTATTACTCAAAATAGACAAAAATGGGTTATTTCACCTAATATAGGTTTTCACTAGGTTTTTGGAAGTGTTTTGAAAAACAAATATTGCCAAAAGATTTAGCGTTGTCGATTACCTACGTTTCCATTTATTTTCGATATTGCCACGCCTACAGAACTATTGACCCTGGGACTGTCAGAAAATCCAATGCCATGCCTAAGCCAGAAAAAATTAAGAGCTTTCTTAGCTCCCATTTTACAGAGGACGCCTGGACTACCTATCTATGCATCTTTACCCGTTACAATTGTAGCTCGTGAAATTCTGATCAAAATGAGACATCTCCCAGCTCTACATGACCTTTCTTTGCAAAGTTATAGAATCTACAATAAGAAGCCCTAAATTAATTTCTTCTTATTTCTGTAGCTTTGAGCTTTTAGGGCTTTTCTTGTAAATTCTATAACTTTGCAAAGAAAAGTCATGTAGAGCTGGGAGAGGTCTCACTTTAATCAGAAATGTACGGACTACAATTATATCTCATTAAGAAAGGTTTTCGTTATTGTTATGACCTTGTCAGATCATAAACCTCGATTCTCATTTTTCTATGTCTTTGTGTATTAGCCGCGTGATTTTCTTCTTCTTTCGTATATGTACTGTCCAGTTTTCTTTCTCTTTATGTTTTTTTTCTTCGCGTCAGTCTAGTTTTGTACAGTGCTAGATATACAGATTTGTTATACTTTTTGTTTTTCTATTATTCAATAAAAGCACACTTATCGTGCACACGTTTCTTCTCGATTTTTGTCAGCCGTAGTGAAAGAGCACGGGGCTTTCTAATCACTAAACACTACGGAGCTTAACAGTTATATTTTAGAGTTTCTGAAAAACTGGTTTTCCAGAAAACCGAATCTTTGAACGACTAAGAGCAACTCCCATAACCATATTCGTGATCAGCATGGTCGATTACCTATAATCCACCAGATTTCGAGCTATTTATAACCTCGAGAGGTTTCCTCGTGAGACTGTCCGTCTGGAATTAAGGCCTTATTATAGAAAAAACGGACAAAAATAGGAAGAAAATTATTATCTTCATGTATGAAGCAGTAGATTATGGTAAAAAAGAGGAGTAGGAGGATCTTGATTACTAAAAAATCTGATGAAATCCCATATTCTATAGGATCATATATGAACCTACAAAATCCTACTTAGAATCTCACAAACTTCTATTGTGGAATTTCGTATGAGCCTTGTTTTAGGAAACCTACGTGATTTCTTGCTATTATGATGTGCTACGGAATTTCAGCTCAACTGGCAGCAACACTGTGAAATAATTACAAATATCATTCATCCAACTGTCCCACTCATCATTAATCTTTCATAATGTTTGGAATGCAACGATATTAAGGCAGTTGAATTTAACTTGTAAGCTAGCTAATCTTGTTGGTGATAAATGTGTTTTCTTTTTTGGAACTAAAGCATTTGCTGCTGTTGAACGATTGGATTTATATTCAACACGTTTTGTTGTTGTTAAACTTTCGATAAATATTTATAGTGTTTTATTAAGTTCATCACTTTCTGATTCAGGCCATGCTAGTCTGAATAAATTTAATGTATTTTGAATTTCTAGCGAATGGTTTTTCGTTGCATTAATTGTTCGTGTTATTAGACCTAGAAATATAACTAAAAAGATGTTTTACTCTTCAGAGTTATTAGTGGAAAGGGCACCACATTTCCGTTAAGCCAAAGAATTTGGAAAACAACATAGCTGCATTGCAAAAACGACCCATTAATTCTATCTAACTTACCAAGAATAGATTCAAAGTTAAACGTCGAGTAATTCGGTAGTTTACCATAGTCTCTAACTGACTGATACATGTGGTACGTTGAGTGAGCAGATTGAACATTTTGCCGTTTACCGTATAGTTTAGGAAACTGATGATAATATTGTGTGAGAAGTTCTTTGATTTCAACCATGTCAATTGGAGATATTGAACGATTCTCTGCTTTGTGCACAGCCATAACAAATAATAACTGATGCTCATAATAATCTTTTAACAGAAAATTTTGAAATGCTTCGAAACCAAACAATAAAACTAAACGTTCTTCACCTTCCTTAAATTTTAGGTACTTTTCTAACAGACGAGGTGTTCTTGATGTTGTTGATAGACAATAAATAGAATTCAATTTCTTAGCTATATCCTTAAATTTTGATGCATATGACCTTCACTCATTTTTGTACGAATTCTCGAGCCATAATTCGAGAAGACGCTTCTGTAATTACACGAAGAGAGTCATTTTCTTGGATTATATATCAAAAGATTAAGAAGACTTACGAATGTCCCATGGTATGCATTATGAAGGCTATCAAATAAGAAAGATAGTCCAACGTCAAAATATCGCAGTTTTTTTAAATGACAGACACCATGGTAACCTTGTTGTTCGTTTCTTAATCCTTTGTTAATTCTTCTTCGACATCTGTTTAACTGTGATTTGTTTTTATCTTCCAAAATTTTAATAGCGTTATCATATACTGCATTGGTTCTTAGCCGTGACATATTCTCGGTTTTGATGGTATTGGAAAAACTCTAAGACGATGCGTGTTATTTGCGCCAGATAAAACTGTTTCGCCTTCAACATATCGAGAAGATACCAAACCCCCCCCCAAAATAGAAGGCCACCCTATATTAGAAGGGCACCCTAAATAGAAGGCCACCTCAGAGGCAATTCTGTAAAATCCATATTAAAAGGCCATGGCCTTTTATTTTGTCTCATGATGTT
>CAJNOQ010006325.1:0-13802 GCA_905250885.1 Didymodactylos carnosus
GCCATTAGAAAGAGGATCATGAAAAACCTATAAAAAAATGGTTCATGAAATTTTAGTTCACTCATAAAGCTAAAGTCCGCCTGCTTTAGCAAAAAATGCCCACTGTGTGGCGCCGCCATTGACGTGTTAGTCGTCCCTCATAGTGTTTCTAGTTGAATATCTTGAGTTTAGCGCAGTTATATTATAAAACACATCGTTCTTAGCTTTAACAAGTATTAATTCAGCAATCTGAGGTAGAAATAAGCTAAAACAGAATAGTCTTGAAAATTTGGTTACTGCTCACTACATGGTTCCATGATACATAAATACATAGAACAGAGCATAGTACATCAATAAATGTTACTAGACATGAAGTTTTATTTCTGTGATTCAACTCGAAGTGGTGACAACAACAGCTAAGAACAGAACTTGTTTCTTGATCTAGGAAAATACTTGTACTTGTAAATAGCACAAACTTCATATCACACAGTGGTATTGTTATTGTCTCGCTGATCTTGCCCGATATTTTGAACATTGTGTCGTCAAACGAGAACACAAAATATCAAACAGATAATAAAATAAATTTTATAGAAGGTTAATTAACCGTATTTGTTACGTAAAAATAAGAATGGTCAAACACGTTATTTTTATAACTCTATAGATTTCAAATCTTTAAAATCGAACGTTTTGGACTTGGTACGATTACGAATCTGACAAATTTGTAATCTCTTTCACAGTTTTCTAGTTCACATTTTCACTATTTTGATGGAACTACTGGTGTCCAAGAAATGTTTTCTAGATCCATTTCTAAAAGCTTGATTTTACCATGTTTTTCTTCGAGAACATGATGTAATCAGCTTTATTGATCGTAGAAAGTACCTCCTTTCTACTGGAAGAATAAATAAAAAGCGAACACATTTTATATATTATCAATTGTTCAATAATTATATAGACAAAAAAGACAGTGCTCAGTGTAATTTGACCCAGAAGAGAAGTTCAGAAAGATACATGCGGAGCGAAGATGAATATATAAAGTATAGAATTGATAAAACAAACATTTATTTAGATTTTGTCAGAATCTAACGGAAACTGCAAGCATTCATACAGCGTATCTCACATCATTTTCAAGCAAAACAAAAATAAAGAAACATAAAAGCAAAAATGTTTTTTCGGTATGTATAATATTAATTAGTCGAATATGTTTGAAGAAAATTATTTATCGGTCGAAAAAACATCTACTCTAATGAGTACATCTAAACAGAAGATGGATAATAATACCTAAAATAAAATAAATTAGCCAAATACACATAACTGATGTTTAAATATCATTATCATTAAATGATTTACGAAATGAGTTAATAAACTTTCTTTTATTGTTCTTATTTTTCATATTTCTTCTAAATCTAGTGTTTCAACATTACCAAAATCTAACTCATAATTCTTTTTAATTACATGTTAGTAATATTATTCGAATAATATCATGCATACAGAACAATTATTTTGTCTTTCAAAAAAATTCTTTTTAAGTTTCTAAGTTCTCCCTATAATAAAGAACTGACTAGATAAGTTTCAATACGGCACTTTTTTGGCGTAAATATATCGGTGATGGCATGTCATGCGCATGGAATTTTTTTTGTAGGGTAGTCAAAACAAGTAATGGATTATAAATCAGGTCGAAAAAGTGCGTACGATAATACATAATTTTAAGGAGATCTTTGAAAAACCTTCGATCGATCCGTGGCTCAAACCCAATTGATCTATAATCGATGACTTGTTTTGAATATTTCCTGAAAATTACAGTTTGCTTGGATGGAGAAATGACTGAGTTATGAATATTTTAATTTTAGATGGACATACGAGAAAAAGTGGATTTTGAAAAAATTGGCTCAGCTAAACTTTCTGTGATCTGAGGAAGAAAATAAACATTGCCACGATGATCAGCGATGTCGATAATCAATAGTCCATCTCTCTTTGTAGTTCCCAAGCCAAAACTGTGAAGGATAGGTCGGTCTCTGGAAAACCGCTGTAACCCCTCAATCATTGGAAATGAAAACCTGAATCGTGCATAGTTTGATAGAGGACGGTCTGGCGGTTCTAGCTGACGAAAAAATGACCAAAATAACTTGACTCGACTCGAAACCGCTACGAAATGACTCGGACTCAACTCAACTCAAACAGTGGCTTGACTCGTCCAGCCCTGGGGTTTACCATGGTAAATCTGATTCGGAGCCTGAATTTTTTCATAGGTCTACTTCCCAAAGTGTCCTTTGTCGAATGCTGAAAATCGCAAGGTTCTAGCTGTTTTTGTGAAAAAATTATTCAAAAAATATCGGCGACCACCGTATTTTGAAATGGATAATAGTAATACAGTTTGGAATTGAAATTATAATTTAAAACAAAATCTTGCCGTTTATCAAAGACTATAATAACTCTGAATCCTACCAAAACATCTCTTTTTTTACTCTTTCTATGATTAGTGGCAATAGGCGATGCAGAGCACAACGTGTAATGATCTAAGTCGACTTAAGTCGAGGATGTTAGAATCAAGGATAATTAATCTCTTTCAACAAAAGTCTGAACTTTAGCAACTATAGGCTTGCAGGAGAATTTTAGATCCAAGAGTTATTTTGATTGCAAAAATGTACCAAGTTGTAGTCGGCGAACAATGATGTGCTATTATTTCCAAAAAAATAGCACATCTAATATGATCAATCACTCGGATTTGAACGGGCTTTCATTTACAATAGGTTTCAGCGTTTAGGTAAAAACCAATACACGGCATGGAGCACCATCAGCAAAGCAAGCTGAAGTGGATATTTTTAAAACTATTCGTAAGTTATTTAAAGCATCTTAATTCCTATGAAATTCAAACCGTTAATAAATGTTTATACTGTCACATATTTTATTATTCATGAGAAAGTCAAAAATACCCATGACTTCTCATAACACTTTGTAAGACAGAACTTACGAGAGAACAAATAACAAATTTAATTTTCTACATTTTCATCTCCACCGATATTGAGTATATTCGCCAGTGGTATTCAACACTAAAATACAGTAAAGCATTCATCATCTTAGAAACTTACAAGATGGTAGAGATGCACCTGAGAATTTTTAGACGTAGGCAAAGAGAAACTATCCAGAGAAAGTTGGTATTTTTCTCTGTAAGATCATCTAGCACAAATGCTGTTGCATGGGTTCAAGCTTTTCTCGTTTAGGAACTGCTGAAAAAAATAAAGATCTTTCTTTTCTCCTAGAAAGCGCGACCCTTAGCAGGGTGTGAGCAAATGCCAACATGCTTTAGCAGTTCTTCAGCGCACAGGGGCCGACCTCCCTCCTGCAGTTCCATTTCCACAGTCTCATGAATTGAACGCAAATCAAACCATCAGCCCGCATCCTGCATCTGTCTATCTGCTACCAAAATCCTGTAGCTCACATTCTCCGTCTGCGTAATAAAGGATCAGCTTAGCTAATGTATTTATTATTTAGCTAACTACTACTAGTACAGGCTGTTGCTTGGCCCAAGCCGCATTCTTAGAGAAAAGGTTAGAAGTTTATTCCGTTATTTTGATAGGTCGCATTACCAGATTCTCCTATCCTCTTTCTGTATTTTTTGGATCCTTTTCGGTATTTAATGGGCATGACCAATCAAAACAAAGCCGAAATACTGAAGCTTTAGTCATGACCGAATTTTGTCAGTCCTCACAGTACTGATGTATTCGAGGTTTACGAGTTGGATAGATCAAGTAGTCTTATCTCACATAAAACAGTTCAGTTAACCATCGATTCTCTGCTCTTTTTATCCGTAGAAGAAAAAGGATGCAGTTCGAATTCAGAAACTTTTTAATCATGTTTTCAGTTTGCTATTGACTTTTTGCATTTTTTTAATGAAGCTGTTCAGTGCCAGTAAGAACTCCTTGAACTTTCTCCAAAAATTGCACTTCCCTGCTTTCTTTTCCAGCTATGGTTCTGGCCAAATCTGACTCTACATAAAGAGTTTCTCTCTTGTTAGAAAAACTTTCTCGTTGTGGTGTGATGATTCTTTGTTGTGCTTCGAACCGTTCTCAGTGTGTGCATGTAAATAATTCTGTCTCTTCTTCTTCTGTTCCTTCTGGTGTTCCTCAAGACAGTGTGCTTGGGCCTCTTTTATTTCTTATTTTTATTAATGATCTACCTCTGTCGCTTCCACCTAATTGTGAAACCTGTCTCTTTGCTGATGATGTTTTTTTGATTGTTCCTCTTTCCTCTACTGATTCTTCTAACTTTTCTCATGTTCAAAACTGTATAAACTCTGTTTCTCACTGGTCTTCTTCCAATCTCATGTCTTTAAACGTTTCTAAATGTTGTTGGCTTCCTTTCTCATTCAACCGCTTTCCGTACGTTTATAATCAATTGTATCTCAATGGTACTCCTCTCTCTGTTGTGTCTTCTATTCGTTGTCTTAGTGTTCTTGTTTCGCACGATCTTAGGTGGAGTGATCATGCCAAGGACGTTGCTCTTGCTTGTCGGCGCAAGCTTGGAGCATTGAATCGTGTCTTTGGATTAGCTCCAACTGAAGTTCGGCGTCGAATCTATCTTTCTTCTATTCTTCCTAAAATCGACTATTGCTGTGCCTTGTACGACAGTTCGTTTTCTCTTACTGTTCTTGATTCTCTAAACAAACTTGCTTCTCGTGTTATTTCTCGCAATTGTGACTATCGTTCTTCTAGTTCTCTACTTGTATCTCAACTTTCTCTTCCAAGTCTCACTCTTCGTCGTAAATACTTGAGACTTTACAGTTTTTCAAAATTTATCATCGTCTAAGTCCTGTTTCTTTTTTTATACTATTCATCGTCGTCACTACTCATCTTTACGTCTTCATCATTCTAAATATGTTCGCATACCATCTTCCGTTGATGAGTATTCTCCGCAAACGGTGCTTTCTTCTTTTTTTTATTCAACTATTGTTGATTGGAATAATCTCCCAGAGTCAGTTATTTGTCTTTCTTCTTTAACGTCTTTCAAAACAGCTTTATGTCAGTATCTGTTCCAGTGAAACATTTGTCAGTTATGAATTTATATTTGTTCTTTTTTATTGTTTTTTTCAAAAATTTGTTCTTTTTCTACTTCTTCTGGTTCTAACCTTAGTTCTGTTATTTATTTTGTTCTTTTTTATTACTCTTTTTGTGTTGTTTGGCTTGAGTCATTTATTACAGGTCAGTGACCTTTGATGACTCTCACTTTTCATGAATAAAACAGTCTTAGTCATAGTCTTAGAGTTGATTTAAACTTTATTTATTAATATTTAAAGGTAAATATCAACACAAGTAACTAAACAGCTATTGGCAGCAGCGTAGCCTTTTTGATATTCATAGAAATCATAAAGAAATTGATAGGCAAATAAATAATATAAGCCAGCAAATAAAAAAAGAAGCAAACACAAGGAATAGCAATCACACTAGAAAGTAGAAAATATTGTTAATTTACAAACGTATTTTATAAAGAAAGAAGTAAAGTGGGATGGTCGCAAGGGAGGATATTGATCAACTTGATGGGCAAAAGATCTAAAATCTATTGGATCTTATCATAAAATTACACATATTATCCGAAGTAGAATCTATTTTGAATCAATGTAACTCAATGAAAGTATTTATACGAGGTATGCTTGGAACGAACTCGTAGATGAGCAGTTAAGTATTTGTATTTGAGTATTAATCAATGAATGATTTTGGAAATGTAACTAAACGATAAATACGAGTGTACTCAAAAGCGTACAATGCATTTAATGTCTTTTCTGTTTTAACTCGCAAATTTTATTTATTCAATAATGTATAGTTTTCGTCCTGTTTAATAATAAAGGACGCAAAAAACATCATTTTTATTATACATCTTTCAAGGATAATTTGAAAGTAGTCATGCAAATTATGAATCCACAAAATTGTCAATGCTCTATCGCTAGATGAGCCCAGAGCCGCTACGGCTGCTTGATTATGGACAGATTCAAGTTTATTGATATTAGCACCAGTTGTCAACAAGTATACAACACAACTATAGTTTAGAAGTGAAAGAAATGGCTGATAAGCAGTCATGAGTTCAGTTTTACATAGTAACCATCTATGATATCGTATAAGGTCGACAATAGGGTGCGTTCGTGGATGTAAGTACTCGGCGTGAGACGTCCCAGAGACATTAAAAATGAGCTTTAGATCTGCGTATTTAACTTCCGCATAGTCTCTGACAGGCATACTATACAAAGGTAGTAAAGTGATGACTATAGAGCGTTGTCTACTACTACAAAACATAATAGCTTTACATTTACTGTAGTAAAGAGGATTATAGCATTTATCAGACCAGGCCTGAACTTTCGGTAAATCTTCGTTTAATAAATAAAGAGTTTTGTTTCTCATTTATTCCATTCATTATTTTTATCTTTATTCAATATATAGTTTTAGAACACGATGATGTAATCAATACAAAGCTTAAAAATTTCCATTGCCTCTATGTTACATAGTTGTTCATTTTAAACATGAAATTTCACTAGTATCGTTTGTTCATCTATAAAAAACGTTTGACACAAAAAAAAAAGAAACATTCTAACTTTTACAACCGAATATAGTAATTTATATCATAAACTTTACTAATACACGATTTTGGTCTTTTCAACATTATCTTCAAAACTATACTAGCGAAAATAACAGAATGAACAAAAAACTGAATACAAAAATAGTGAGTGGTTTTTAGTTTTTGGTCGTTTGTTAATCACAGTTCTATAATGGCAACAAACACTTCACACGAATTCACATTGCTGCTACCCGTTTTTTAGACAAACAAGTACATGATACTGAAGATGGGTAAGTATCTTATTACAGGTTATTTCAGTTTATCCAAAAGAACAATAAAGACCAATATGAAAAATCACCGCAATGGTTGAAAAATTATTGAATTAAATATTTGATGACTAGCAAATCTGCTTTTTTAAAAAGTTCCCATATTCGTGACTACTTTGGTCGCTTAACGTGAACGAACTTTATTTTTCTTTACTAAGCAAAAGTTCGAATGAAAGGTGATATTCTACTGGACGCACATCATCTGAAATTGAGTTTTTATTCAACCGAGTTCGAAGGAAGAACTAAAGAAATATTTATAAGGGAGAATTCGATGAAAAGGTTATGAATAAAATTCGTTCTTCAAAATGGGACGCGAATGACATTCTAAAAAATTTTACCTAACAACTTTAGCTAAAAATAAATATTACTCAACTAAAGTTCTTAAAACAAATATCTAAAGAAAAGCTAATTCTATGCATAGACATAAAAATATATCTACAACATGACAACTAATTCGAACTAATTCGCTCTATTCTTAGAATAGAAAGGAAGAGGGAGAGAAAGAAGCACCACTCAAGCTATGGACCATAACTCATTCGCATTCTACATACTACATAAAAACGATCACCTATGTCTAGATAATATTGTTGCTCCAGTAATCGATCTTTTTCTACTAGTTGGTTTCAGTTTTTTCAATAGACTAGCAGCCACAGCACATGCTCCACCTTGCAAAAATCTTATTAGATTATCTCCGACTAGTGGTCCTATCGCATAGAGATTCTCATATGCTGTACACTCATACGTTATTGGATTAATTGATATAGGATTATCATTCGACTGTAATGTTTTTGTTTTATTCGTTGCCAAATATTGTCCATTATTCTCAAAGAAATTTAATTTAATTTCTGGTCCAGTCAGTTTAACTGCATAGGATATATCGTACTCATACTGAACCAATTGAGCTTTTGTTGATAATTTCAAATCTCGTATCACAGTGCTATGTTCATTAATTGATATAATATCACATTGATGGAAACATTGATACAACGGAGAAGACTTTTTCGAAATACAGCCATCAATATTTTCGCATGATGTAAGAAAAGGCTAGAATATAATACGCAAATTAGATTAGATGAAGATCATTTTTTTTTAACGTTTCGTGCGCTTAGTATATCACAAACGCAGTGAATAAAATGGAGCACTGTTTACCTTTTGCGTATTTGCTAACTGTTGTTGCTGTTGCTTAATAGCGTGTTTCATTTTTTCATATAATTTTTCATAATCCGGATAAAGATTCGACGATAATTTGTTAAATACCAAATCTGGATCATCGATGGCTTTCCGGAATACGTGCATCACTGGTATGGAATATTTTTCACACAATAGAATAACGTCGATAGCTGATAAACCACATCCAACTACCAGTAATGGTTTACTGTGCGATGTCAATTGTTTATTTTCAATCAACTGTTCAATATCACATAAGGTTGACTTGATAAATGATTGTGGTTGCTCATCACTAACTATATTAAGTGAACGTGTTTGCTCTTGAGTTGTGCCTATAAAATGGTCAAATCAAAAAGAATATTCATATAGAATAAACTGCAGGTAAGCAAGATGTTTACCTGTCGCTAATACAACATGTTTTGCATGTAGACAAAATGGTGTTTGTTCTTTATCTGTTTTGTAGCCTCTTATTTCCCACAATAGTTCTGTTGGATGTATTTCATCTTTCACCTCATCATAATAAGCAGGTTCCGCGCAAACACGTTGTATCGATGTCACTTCACGGTTATTGAGAAAATTCTTTTGTAATTGACGACGTCTTACATAATCTTTGTAATAGTGACGAACTTCATCATACGTGGCACGTTTGGAATCTTGTTGATGTTGTTGTATATCACTATTTTCATTTGAACTACTCCGTCTTGATTGCCGAAACTCTGAAAATGAATAGTTAGGTAATTCCATCCAATTTGCGAGTGATACTGTTGATAGATGTTGAGATGTAAGT
The DNA here is from genome assembly GCA_905250885.1 of Didymodactylos carnosus. Classification (NCBI taxonomy): domain Eukaryota; kingdom Metazoa; phylum Rotifera; class Eurotatoria; order Philodinida; family Philodinidae; genus Didymodactylos; species Didymodactylos carnosus. The sequence continues at coordinate 8,800 of CAJNOQ010006325.1, forward strand.
TTATTCCACACACCACCGGGAGTTCCACGTCCAATACACACATGATCAATATGTTGATTTGAAACATGCTTCCAGTTTAACTTTGTTGGTGAATTAGTGCCAAGATCTGCATCTGGATGTAGTAAAAAATCCAATAATAATGCTATTGGATTACGTGTACGACCTTCTAAACCATCTGATAACAATTCTAAATCCTAAAATAATTTATCTAAACTTGTATGAGAAATATTTATAAGAGAATGGAAAACTAACCTGTTCTAAGAGTGAATTATCTTTAACAAATTGTTCTAATTTGATATTCAAATATTCATTTGACATTGCACATCCATTCCAATATGGCCAATTCCCCGATAAAATATAGGATAAAGTAATTGCAGATGGACCATTTCCTATTTTTAAAAACAGAAAAATGTCTAAGTTCATTAAATAAACTATCTATCTAATTGAGCAAACTTACCAATAATAACAACATCTTTTCGGTCGCAACGCTTTGGCATGCTCTTGCTCATATCGTTCTAGAATAGAATAAAACTAAAACTAATTATATTAGTTACTTTGATAAAAAGAGAAAAAAAAATCTGACACTTTGGAAAAAGAGAAAATTCGCAATGATTTACGAAAGAAAAGGCGAAAAAAAAACTAGAGAAGAAAAAAGTCTCTTAAACAGAACGGAAAAAAAAAAGTATACAACCAGGCATTGGTATATTATTTTTTTTTTTACAGTTAGAATAGCAGAAAAATAAATCTAGAAATTAGATGAGAAATAATATATATTTTTTTTTAAAACAACACGACCAAAAACATCATTAGAAAAATATTCGATATATTTCTTATCGGTCGATACAACCTTTGATGTGAGAGTGAATCTTTTACTTGCATTTCTTGCCTCTAATCGAATAGTTTTTAATTGTTGTTAAGATAAAATTTGTCGACTCTTTTATCAATCAATGACCTGAATCAACTAACAATGGAAAAGGTCAATTTATTTTTTAGAACATTGAATAAAACTAGCCTTCATTTCCGATTAGTTTTTCATGTGATTGACATCAATAATTTATGTCACTGTTAGTGGTAGAATAAATAGAAAATTATCATGAGTATCGCGCATTAACTTTTGTACTCATTGATTTATATTAACATCGAAAAGTCAGTACTATAATTATTGATTTGCATCTATGTAAAAATTTATTATTTCTATATTAAACAGACAAATGGGAATATCTCTAAAATGGTGTACACTCACTTATTCATCAACTTATAGATAAAGATGTTAAAAAAACATAGAGAAATAATTATTAAAGTAACAGAACTTTTCTCTATTAATAACTGTATATAGTTTTGCAATTGTTGTGAAATTTGATAGACAAATATTGAGAAGAAAAACACATACATCGATTGGTAATCGAACCGTAAGAATTCGATAGGTAAAATTATTCATTGAAAAGAATGCATATAATTAGATTGTACTTCATATTCCCATAGTAGAACGTTACTCTGGAAATTGAATGTCACTCGGGGTTCGATGAATGTATGGTTGACTTGTATGTATTCTCAATTTTTGACTATCATATATTACATTAGTGGTAATATCTATGGTCATTAACGTATGAGAAACCCGATAGTAGAATCAGTTTTCAATAGAACATGGACTTAACTCACTTGCACTGCTATATCATACTAGTTAGTAACGAAAAAATTTAAAAATTCTTTAATAAAAATTCTGTAACCGAGATAGTCGTTGAAATTTCTACTCACGTTGATCGAATCCGTTTCAGGTAAATGTCTGTTCTTGATCTATTTTTTTACAAAACTTAAATATCAAACTCCTCTAGGAAAAACGTACGTTACTCATATTTACAGATGATATATTTATGTTCGATACATAATTCGATTAGAGTAATGCTGACTAATAATTTTTTTTCTTTTCTTTTCTTTTCTTTTCTTTTTCTTCTTGCTGACAAGGCATATTATTTTGAAAAAACATAATCATTTTCCTTTATTTTCTTCAATGCTTTTGTCGCAACGGAGAACCGTTGATATGTAATTTCAGAAAAAAAAGATCTTCATATAAAGTTCTAGAGCAACATAAATCTTCCTTTTACCATTACCGTCAAAAACAACCAGATTTATTACCTTCGTTTAATTTTATTTTTTGTTTCTTTCAAGTTAAAGAATATTTTTTTTGTTGGTTTTGAATATCAGTGATTACCATGTCTGCTGATGATGAATGAAAACGACGATAACATCTAAAAATGATAAAGTCCTTAATCTCATAATATCCAGAATAAGAATATAATGATGACCACTTTTTCCGCCTCGTTTCCACTTAAAGTCATTAATTTCTATGCTGTAGGCGTTTGAATGGGAAGTATTTGTCAAAGTGCACTTCAGGTAACCATTCATATTTAAAAGAGATTTATTTAAAGTTCGTAAAAGAAATGAAAGGTATGTACGAACGAACTGACCTTTGCTTTTGAGGACATGTAAAAAGATGAGCAGTCTGAAGACTCGCCCTCATTGCCTACTGCCTGTAGACCGGATTTATTTCTCAACATTTATCATGACAATAAGACGAGAATGAAGTTCGAAAAATAAAATTATGTAACAGAAGAATACAGGGTACGACATCTCACTTGTTTAATAATTCCGCTTCACGATGCAGAGTTACTCATTCAGTCTGCATACAGTCAGACCCTTTAATTGACGTAAATAAAAGTTCATACATTAACTTATAACTCTTATAAATTCTTCTGAACTAATTATATAATCTGTCTTACCGTTTTCTAATCGGAATCTTATAAGATTCTTATATTCCTTCGTATAGGAATCTGATCACTATCTTACGCATTTCCATCGACTGCCTTATATAAGATTTCTATAAGATCCTTATAGAATTGCCGTAAGTTCGGTCGTCTAGGGGTTTTACATTACAATTTTCATATAGCTTTTTAAAAGATTAAAAGAATTATAATTAAAAATTTACGATTTTTGAGTTCGATCACTAAATCGATAGTCGATTGTTTGAGGTCTCCATTCAATGAAATATATTGATTTAAAAAATGGTTACTCTATAAAAAGGCTCTATTTTTCCAAAAACCGATCTATGCATAATTCGAAGTAAAAACTTGAAAAATCGAATTAAGAATTTAGAAAGCAAGAATTGGAGTTAGACTGTGTATTTAGGCAAGATCGACCCCAATACACATAAAAGTTCAGCGGTTCCTACGGAGTTATACCAAGAGTTACAGTGGTTGCTAACGGAGTTGAAATCGAAGTTGTCCATCTCTGCTTCGTAGAATAATTTGCGTATGCAATTGAAATCAATAAACTAAAATTTCAAAAATACAGAATGAGAAATCAAAAAGAGCTTCGTCATACTTCATGAATATGGCTTTCCTTTTCTAATAAATGAATGTTAACTAATAAGAGAATCGTTTACCTGTGTAGGATAAATGTGAAAATAAAAAGTACGAAATACAGCCGTATCTCAAGTGTGTTTTTTGTCTACGTTCTTTGAAGCAAAGTAGAACTGAAACGCTTTCCACACAATAGAACTGGGACGCACTAGAAAAAACTGGAACACTTTTCACACAATAGAACTGGAATGCACTAGAAAAAACTGGAACACTTTTCACACAATAGAACTGGAACGTACTAAAAAAAACTGGAACGCTTTTCACACAATAGAACAAGGTCAATGGCTAATAAACCACATGCAACTACTAGTAATGGTTTACTGTGCGATGTCAATTGTTTATTTTCAATCAACTGTTCAATATCACATAAGGTTGACCTGATAAATGATTGTAGTTGCTCATCACTAACTATATTAAGTGAACGTGTTTGCCCTTGAATTGTGGCTATAAAATGACTAATAAATATCACTATAAGATAATCGTTTACCCGTGTAGGATAAACGTGAAAATAAAAAGTCCGAAGTACAGCCGTATATCAAGTGTTTTCTTTTGTCTAGATTCTTTGAAGCAAAGTAGATAAGACATCATAAAAAACTAATTCACCTTCCTTCGGTTTGTAAAGCGTCATAGCGAAAATAAAAAGAAAAAACTAATATGTGTATTGATATCTTTTTCGATTCGATCGAATAACATCGAAAAAGAATCGTATTAGAGAAAATATCTCGACCAGTGGACAAAATATTTCTGTCCATTTTTAAAATTTTGTTATACTACAAAGCACGCATCGATGATGAGCGTGACGACTGTTATTTGCTTATCAATACTTCAAATGAAAATGCATTTGTCTATCCTTTTCTCTTTAAACAGGCTTGCCATATAATAGATAGCTATCCATGGCGCAATATCATTCCGCATTTGATCATCCTCAATTTTGATCATGGTCAATTTGTATTTTTAGTCAACCCATACTTTCTGATTTTTGAGAATATACAATGTCATCCCCTCTCTATAAGAGTAACGACACGTGACAATCCTATATAAACCATGTTATCCGGTTCAAATTATAATAAGCATGTTGAGTTATACAGTATAGGCTTGAAACTTCTCAATATTAGACACAATTCTCGTAAATTGATTTTTGTATACAAATTCTTGTAAAACGAGTGTCTAGATCATTTAGGAATACTTACAGCAGCACACTAGTACAATAATTATGTATGGCAGTTATGTCATAATTATGTCACGCTAAATAACGTATATGACACTCTTATAGAATACTAAAATCAGATATATAATAAGCTGCTTTTAATAAATAAAAATATTAGTATTAATGAAGTTATTCTCCGTTCGTTTATATTTTCAGAATTTAGTAAGTTCATGCGCTTGCTTACAGATATACAATCGTTTGAAAGTGGTTAAATATCAGAATTCTAAACTTACCCAAGCAGACAAACATTTGGAAAAACGCGTTTAAAAGCTCAAAAGGGAACCGCGATTGTGAGCCAGTAACGCTCATTAAAAAAACGCAAGAAACGCGTTTTTTGCGCAAAATTTTCACTTTCAGACCGTGAAAACGGCGAAAACTCC
>CAJNOQ010006326.1:0-13801 GCA_905250885.1 Didymodactylos carnosus
CCTTTCTTTGCAAAGTTATAGAATTTACATGAAGAGCCCTAAATTAATTTCTTCTTATTTCTGTAGCTTTTAGCTGACAATGAACATTTAGGGCTTTTGTTGTAAATTCTATAACTTTGCAAAGAAAGGTCAGGTGGGGTTGGGAGAGGTCTCATTTTAATCAGAAATTTGCGGGCTACAATCATGTCTCATTAAGAACGGTTCAGATTATTTTTTGGGGTTTCTGAAAAACTCGTTTTCTAGAAAACCAGGTCTTCGAAGGGCTATGCGGAAGCCGCATGGTCGTATTCGTAATCAGCATGGTCGACAACCTATAGCCCACTGGATTCCGAGCAAAAAGCGTTTAATCACTTCGTGGGGTTCCCTCGTAAGACCTTGCTCTTTAAGTGACGGAAAAATGAGCCCGATATTTTGTGCCATTTTCGATTTGTAGATCCCACAAGGCGCTATGTGCCTCGAAAATCCTCAACTTCGAGATCGATTTTCACCAAAACAGCGCATGAATTTTGCTCAAAATTTTTTCCCAACTACTTCCAACGTAGTACTACTAGCCTTAAAAAATTCAAAATTCTACGAAAACTCACCAAGCTCCAGTGATTGCAAAATGTTCAAGAATTACGAGGTAAAATATCTCGATTTTTTTGCTTCTAATACCATAAAATAACAAGTTTCTATAGGTAATTTCTCATTCTGATCACGAATATGACATGTGCAGAAGATCAGTAGGAATCCAAATTAGTCATTCAGTAGAAGATAAAGATTAATGCCGAATATGTGAGACTACATAAGGAAAGAAAACACCGATTACGCTCAAATGTTCCGATTTGAATCACGAAATACTAAGGTAAGGGATATACAAGTATTCACATGCGAATGAACACAATAGTCTGATACACGATGAGGCGCCCACAAAGATTCGGCGAGGCGAGATCATCAGATGTAGAGTGATTAGATGAGAGACCGATTAAATATACACACAAAAGGGAAGTGATGAAATATGAAAAGAGTAGATAATAGACGGAACAATGAAAAAGAGAATGTGAATTTAACTTAGGAAAGATAGACACAGGCAATGAGAGAGTGATAGCAGTGAGTACGTGAGAGCTAGTGGGAGTAGGCATGCATCGAGTCCAAGTCCTACTCGAGATACTCGATCTCGGTTACTCGATACTCAATACTGCTCGATGCTAGAAAAGTTGCATCCTTTAAGTTTGAATTTTTTTGAATGAAACTTTCCCTTTAAAAATTATTGACATGTGCATTCGTCCAAAAAATTTTGCAGGTATCTGCAGAAAGTCATTAAAATATTTCCTGTTTTTATTTTAGAAATTGATAAATTTTTTTCTATTTGTACACTACCTTGAAAGACTCTTTTTCAATCTATTTCCCAGATTTTTTCAGACGCGAGAACTGAATTGTGATTGACTTAGTAGCATTGACGCCGATGAAAATAAAAGCGGAGGTAATTTTCAACGCTAATTGCGAATACAACGTTCTCTCTAAAAGAAAAAGGCACTCTACCGAACCTAAAAAGGGTTTAAACTTTTGTCACCATCTGTATACCTTTTTAAGATTTCATACAGACTGCGAAACCTTTTAAGGTTTGGTACAGCACCTTAAATCCATCACCGGAAAACATTTGTGTAAAAAACACAAAAGAAATGTTTTCTCAGTGTTCCCAAGCTTTTCCCAGTCACGGATTTAGCTAAGTAAAACGGTATATAGTTTGTACCAAACCTTAAAAAGGTATATAGATGTTGACAAAAGTTTAAGCCTTTTTCAGGTTCTGTAGAGTACCTTTTCTTTTAGAGAGTTGACTGTAAGGATTTCCGATAAAAAACTCTCCAGAGATCTCTTGGTTCTTTTTCAAGTATTTAAAGTAGAACTCTCTACTGCAAATCAGTAAAAGAATAGAACTGAAGAAGGCTATGTACAAAAAAGGCTGATTTCGAAATCGGGGAAGAAAGTTGTTACAGGTTTCAAGCGAAATCTCAAGAAAAGCATGTGAGTCTGAATAGAGATTTTAACATGAACAAAGATGCAGAACAACGATCAGGCATAGATATCTCCACCACCGCAAAGGGATTGGAAAACTGATTTCCTCATCCTTCATGACGTAAAGGTCACAATTTAACAGAGGAGACGCTGTTCTGACTAGCATTTTCTCTGTACATAAAAGCTCATCAACGCTAGTAGTATGCCTTACCTCTGTATGTTCACATTACCATTTTTCAATAATACTCGTTTTTGTGAATCATCATCCACTTTCAAATTTTTGAAATCAAGTAAATGCAATATATTTGTCCCGGTTTCATACAATCTAAAATATATCATTTAGTAAAAAATCAAACTATACCTTCCTTAAACGTTGGATCATTATCTCAAGGAATAATTCACAATAAACAGTAGATTCGTAATCAGCATACAAGACTGAATTGACTCATGTATCACTCACAAGGCAGGTCCACCAACTTGAAAATCGCTTTTGAGACCAAACCTGGTGGGCAACAGGAAATCGACCATGCTGATTCCGACTATCGACATGAGACGTGCAGTTAGGCCTCCGGGGATTCGTTTTTCGGCAACTCTGAAATATAATCAAAGCCTTTCTTAATAAGGCCTGGTTGTAGCCCGCACATTTCTGATTTAAATGAGTAATCTACCAGCTCCGCACGATCTTTCTTTGCAAAGTTACAGAATTTATAAGAAAAGCCCTAAATGCTCAACGCTACAGAAATAAGGAAAAAATTAATTTAGGGCTTTCTTGTACACTCTATAAGTTTGTAAAGAAAAGTCTTGTAGAGCTGGAAGATGGCTCATTTTAATCAGAAATGTGCGGGCTACAATCAGGCCTTATTAAGAAAGGCTTTGGTTGTATTTTAGAGTTTCTGAAAAACTGGTTTTCCAAAAAACGAATCCCTGGAGGCCTAACTGCCCGTCTCATGCCGATATCGGAATCAGCATGGTCGATTACCCATCGCCCACCAGGTTTCGTCTCAAAAGCGATTTTCAAGTTGGTGCACCTCCCTCGTCAGAGTAAACTATAGCCCGGCCGGAATTCGTCTTCTATTCATTTTGCCGAATGCACTTTATAGAGTTCAAGAATAGATTTCGATGATGATCCATAATCTAACCTATTTTTTGTATGCTGATCATGAATCTACTGTTTATTGTAAATAAAATCCATATTAATTGAAATATTGGCCTCGTGTGACCCAGAATGTAGTTAAGTTAATTTTTTCCATACTCTTTTTAAGGCAGTTTCCAATACCACAAGTCTTGCTAATCTTAGTATTTGCAGTTTTCATGGTTACTATCCTTATACTGGATGATCCATGAGTGTTCTTTCATTTAAAAAGATGAATTAGTAGGTGGAATAGTAACTTATTTCAGTTTAGGTGAAAACACATCCATAAATGGGTTTTTCTCTTAGAGTTGGGGCTAAATTACTGGAAACTACCAGAAACTGGCGCTTAAATACTGACAGATAAACACGAGAATTATACTGTTTGATGAAACTCTTTTCTGTCTAGTGGAGTACGGTAAGAGATGGTTTTTCTTTATTCGACGACAAGATTTATTAGCTATCAGAAAGTAACTGCGATATCATAGCCTAAAGAAGTTGGCCATTTGTACTTACAGCCTTTACGTTATATCTTATACAAAGCCGTTTCAATTTTAGACCACACGGCCTAGTTTGACAGCCTGTGTTAGTTCTCCTGTTCTTTTCTTCATTTCTCTTTCTCTACTCAACAACTATAAAGAAAAATCAGAATCTAAGCGTTTTACTCACGGATTTTTGAATGATTTAATAGCATTGTTTTTTGATATTTCTGTTAGTCTATAAAAGAAAATGGAACCGATCTGTTTTCAGAAGCCGATTTTTTGCTCAGAGTAATATATGTGAATGCACCACAGTAGGTAGTTTTGCTATGTCACGTGGACATAAGTTTTTTTCTACCAGAAGCGGTTTTTTCTTTGCCAAAACAGTAGTTTGAAATACGAAGAATTGTCTTTTTAACGAAAAAGCCCGTGCCTATGTGTTCAGTCACAATATGAATTCTTACACAGTTTTTGATTCAGTTTTAAGTGCTGAATTCGAATCTGCTCTTATTTTTTCTCGAAAGAGTTTCTGTGCCGAGACAATGAGGTTTCACGTGAAAGACCATAGGTTTTTAGAAAACCTGCCGGGAGATTCAGAAATGTTTTTGCTAATATGTGCTATTTTTATTGATCCAGCATAGTCTGCAGAACATTTTAACCAAGTTTGAGCGAGTTTGAAAAATAAATGTTGGTGAATTTCTCATTTTGGTAATCATAGTAGTTGGGGAACATTGTTAATCTGAAAGATACGTTTTTTCTCCCTGCTTATAAGTTTGAACTAAGAAAGTTTTGCACCAAAATATAGTTAAAGGTGTCTATATTCAGAATCTGTACGACTTTTAAATTTACGATTGATTCATTCAAGGAATAATACTTTTTTCCTAAAACATCCGTTTTTTAGGCCAGCTTTTAGCTAATTATTTTCCGATGAATCATGAGATCGGACAATAGGTATTTTTATACTATTAAACAAAGGATATCCGAAAGTGTGAATTTGAATCTCACTTTCGAAATTTTTCCAAATGTCCACGTGATCGCCCACTGTGCGCACATCGATGTATATCTAACAACATACCTTATTTCATCAGTCATGCTTTCACGTTTTCTTCTTTATCTATGTAATTACATCGGGCGTTTCTATCTCAATCTAGTGTTAATCGGTTGTTTTCTATCATATTTTTGGTTTATCGCTTACCTGTAGTTGCTTTTACTATCATATATTGTTTACTCAAGCATGAAATTTCATAAGAAATAAGTTAGCTGCCCATTGACTGCAGCTAGCTAAAAGAGTAAAATTTAGCGAGTGTAGCTAGCTGCAGCGGGACAAACCCGCTAACCCGCTTCAGTGCTGGTTGTAGTGAGTATATATATATAGAATGAAAAAACTGAAGGAAAAAAATGAAAACGAAAAAGACGTTCCTGCAGAGATTCGAACTTTGTATATAAAAATTAATAATCTTCTCCGTACGCCACTGTGGCACAGGAACACAACCAAAAATATATATTTTTCGTTCTGTTCTGATTAACTAGTGAACTGAACTTAAAAAAGTTTAATTAGATTAGCTAAATTAGGATTATTTACCACGGAGAAAGTATTTCTCAGAGTCGAACCCACAGATAATAATACAGAAAATTCAGTTTGCAATACGTTTTTCTCTAGGCTCAATATTCCAACATACTTCCTTCATAGTGAAAAATCAAGAATAATAAAAAGAATCGCATTTTCATCTTGAAGGAAGCTTTTCCTAAATTCGTACCAAATGAAAAATATGTTAAAAACTAAATTTTACATACTATTGTCTCTACATTCAGCTCTGAGAAATGCTTCTTTCATGGAAAACCAAGTTACTGTATGCGATTTCCAACTAGCTTCAACTCGTTGAAGATCGTGTTAGTCAATTCGTTACTAGCTGAAGCGGCCGCTATAGCGCCCATTCCATGGTGTGTACGTTGATGCAGCTAGCTGCACTGGGTATCAAAACTAGTGTTGCTAGCTGTAGCGCAACACAATACGCTTTAATATTTTTACATTGCTTTATAGCTGATTCCAGCAAGTTATGAAGCTAGTGTACGGGGATTCCTTATCTTCTGATTTTTGGAACTTTTTCTGCCTCGTTTCTGCTCGTCTTGTCCTAAGGTCTACTGATTTTCGACTTTTATTTTCTGATTTTCGTGTTTTGAATCTGGGATCCCTACTCGTGTAGCTAGCTGGAGCGGGAGCTACTAGCTTATTTTTCATGCTTGGGTAGTCTATTATAAATAAACAGTCCCGAAGCTCCTTTATTTATTTCATTTACTACACAAAGGTTAGATCGGTGAAGATAAAAAAGTTATAGCACTAAATTACGCTTGTTCTATACTGCTTTCAAACCATTTACAACCACTGCACAATTCCAAATGTAACGGACTTAATGTTTTTTTCTGTCCGTAACGTCTCCTTCAAAGGCAATAGAACTTGAACGCTTGCTTCTACTACAGGTACAAGACACCTTGTTCTACTTGAACTTCCCTAATAGGAGAGCCTTAAAATCGCGAATGTTACATTCTTAGCAGAAAGGACTCAGGGAAAGATTAATCGGAGATTCAGCACACAGCATTTTTACAAGAAAGAGAGCATTTTTTTTATCGACATGTATACTGTTATTTTTCTAAACTTTTGGAATCTGTGTCAGATTAAACTTACAGCCTTTTCCAACAGTTTCCATAAATATCTGTTTCATCGTGGAGTAATTTCAATTCGTGTAAACTGACTGTGTTATGATAACCAGTCTGTTCTTCTGAAATTTGAAAAAGTCTTATGCTGTTTGATTTCGTATATAGAACATTTTGTGATTAGAAAAATATCGTTACCAAAGTTAAAGAAACAAAGACGTACAATGTTTACGCAGTCTAACATTACTTATTTGCTACGAATCTTGACAGGAATTGTTCAGTTCAGAATATGTGGACTAACAGTACATCACTGACATACAAACATCATGTAGATAAAAAAGCTCATTCATTTTCTATTGATATGATATTAGAAATTTCACCATCAAGTCATCGTGAGACAAACATGTGATGACGAGGAAGCAAAATCAACACTTTTGATCTAGGATATCGTACATGCAGTTCAACGTATGATGCCGTTATTTGTGTTCAATAATTTTGTGTGTGAGCTGAGGCTATCGTGTGATTCTACCAGTGGAGAGCTAATTATTTGTAAATATTGTACATGCGGATTTAATCCGTGGTGTAAAACATACAGACTTTCTCAGCTTTACTAGCTTCTGTTATAAAGCTTTCAAATATTCTAAAATCAGCTCGTTTATCATTAATTATATACTCAAAAAATTGACAGCATACGAGCATCTAAAAATCGGATATTGATTGATAATATCAATTAATAGTTAATCGGTTTTACGTTATACTGTAATCAATGGGTGAGTTTGCTATTCCTGAGAAAGCCTGTACGTATACAGTTTAATGCTATAATTGAATAGCACCTCCTTGCAGAAATTTTATCAGGTGGCTCACTCTCATGTTAAGTATTTCGTCCGCATTTAACAGATATTATTAATGGCTTCCGCCGTTGAATAAAACACGATTATTAAAAAATTGATATACTCTGTGCACGAGTGTGTGTTCGAGCGAGAGTTATTTCAGGAAACTTCTTCGATTCTGTAAAAATACACCATTTCTTTTCCTTGTTAGGTATATTCATTCACGGTATATTTATTTAAAGGTATATTCATTTACCGATCCATCCCGTGTATTATCTTCAGTCCTCAACAAGCTAGTATACGAATACGTATTACGTATTTCTTCTATAATAAAATCCAAGACGTATTCTTCTAATATTCAAACAGGTACGTATGAAATCCATAACGTATCGGGATCGTGACATCCCTGCTACTTGTCTTAGCAAAAAGTTTTATTTTGAGTAGCCTAGTGTGAGGAATGTCTGGATTTAAAAAAGACCATTGAAAAAGTTACGAAGGAACATCGAGCCACCATTGAAGGATAACATCGAGTCATTGCACAACTTCAATCATTGTGCAGAATATAGGAAAGGTTGATTTTTGCAGTTCGTCTGCGAAGATCAAGTTCGTGTGTTCGATCCTAGCTTCGTGCAAGGACTGATTTTGTGTTTTGATAAGTTCAAGTTTCAGAATGATATAATGGGAATTTATATTCTCGATTTCGTTCTGGTTCAAGATTACAGGCTTAAACCAAAGTTACGAATTCTACGCAGACCAAGATAGCTGCAAGGTTGGCACAGGTCTCATTTTCTAGACGATATGGGCTATCTGTCAGAGTGAGAAAACAAATGTATTGCTATTCAAATTTCTGAAATCAGAGCTGGTTGGCCAAAGGTCCGCTGGAAATCATGGTTCCTGGAATGCTTTTCAAACTTCTTCTCTCATGAAGTGATCATCAAAGTGTTGGTTTCAAGGTGCTAAAACCCTATATCCTATTCTTTTGCTTTAGTGAGTTATTCCAAAAACGTCGATGGACACTGTATTATGAGAACGATATTAATAGTAATGTTTGAAAGTTGTAGAGAAAGTTTAGTGGTGGCGATAATCTATATGTGAAAATGAAGATTTATAAATCAAATCAATATTTTCCTGATAAACACATCAAGTTAATTTAAAAGAAGATATTATATCAACGATACAATTGCTAGGTGCAGCTAAAACTAATAGTATTAGTTTGAACAAGTACTTTCTTAATACAAATGTTTAAATCGGTCAAATGCTTGTCGTTCTAAATTTTCACGATGATTTGGATGTGCAATACGAATTAATTCTTTTGCTCGTTGTTGATAGTTTTTACCAAATAGATAAGCTACACCATATTCCGTTACAACATAATGTACATGACCTCGAGTTGATGTCACTGTTGCACCTTCTTTTAATGTATTCACAATTCTCGATATTCCACTTTTTGTTTGTGATGGTAATGTTAAAATTGGTTTACCATGTTTACTTAAAGCTGCACCACGAAAGAAATCTAACTGACCACCAATACCAGAATAATGTAGTAAACCAATAGAGTCGGCACACGCTTGACCCGTTAAATCAATTTCAATCGCACTATTTATTGCACATACTTTAGGATTTTGTGCTATTATATATGAATCATTCACAAAATCAACTTCTAATGAAAATATTTGTGGATTATCATGAACAAAATCATATAATTTTTTTGTACCAGCTATAAATGTACATACTGATTTACCATTATGAATCTTTTTCATTCGATTTGTTACAACATTTTTTTCTATTAAATTAACGACACCATCAGTCAACATTTCTGTATGTATACCTAAATTTTTATGATCTATTAAATACATTAATACTGAGTTTGGTATTGCTCCAACTCCAATTTGTAGAGTTGAACCATCATCAATCAATTCACTCACATATTGACCAATTTTTTTCTCAACTGTTGTTAGTTTTTCGGTAAAATCAACTTCAGGTAATGGTTCATCGTGTTCAATATAAAAATCGATTTTATTTAATGGTATAAAACCATTACCGTGTACACGTGGCATTGAACGATTTATTTGTGCATAAATTTTTTTAGTATTTCTAATAACCGATTGTGTTCCGTCATTATTTAAACCATATGAACAATTGCCATGCTGATCGGGTGGTGATACTTGAAGTAATGCAACATCTGGTTTTAGAATTTTTTCATCAAATAATTTTGGTATTTCACTAAGAAATATCGGTATATATGACCCAAGACCATTCATGATTAATTTTCTGTCACATGCAGAAGTAAATAAACTATTGATAAAAAAATGTTGTGAACTATTGTAAGAATCATCCAATGCTAATCCTTGAATAATTTCAATATCACGAAGGTTCATTGATGCAACATATTGAGTAACTAAACGATTCAAATGTTTGGGTACGGATGCGCCAACTGATAAAAAGATAACGACAATTGTTTTTCTATTATCAAATTCTGTTATATATAGACAACGTACCGTGAGCATAGATCTTTGATCCAGATTTAATGAACGATAATGCTTTTTCAATCAGCATTTGGTTTTCTTTCTTTATTATTGAGGAATAAAAGTTCGGGTTATCTTAGTATGTTTTACCTACTTATTGACCTGAATTTTTATTAAAAAAAAAGAGAAAGAGTAAAAATGAATTCTTATCTATTAACTATTCTCTTTTCTTTTTCTGTCGTCATCGTTTAAGGCCAACATTTGATAATAATAAAGCGAATAGTGTCGGCACTATTAAAAGTAAGTAATTAGTACTACTGTTTATCTCAGCACATATTCATAAAAATGAATGACATCAAAGAATGAAGAACATCAGCTAATTGCGCATTCAATAAAGACTATAAAGTCGGCATTCACAGTGTGACTATAATAAAAATAATATCTGAAAACTAGAATAAACACTATCTAATGTTTTATAAACTACTTTGATCAATAAATCAGTTGGAAGGTATTAACAGTATTACCTGAATGAATAAGAATGTATCGATTTACAAATGCCCACCCAGCTTAAACAGTATTCCCATAGGATTCTACAAGATTCCTACAAGATCCTGTAACCAGTTCTTTTAGAACCTTGTAAGATCCCACAGGATCCTGTTGCAGGATTGCAGTAGGATTTTATCGAAGTTTTTCGCTGGTTTATCCTACTAGGTTTATTATTTTTATTTGTTTAATCATTCTCTGACCTCAGCTGGCCAGAATAAGGTAATTCTGAGCTGGCAAAAGTTCAAAACTTACGAGTACTGACTCACATGTCGTCGAACAGTAACGAGCTTTTATGTCTCAGTGTTCGGTGCGAAAGTTTGAGTTTAAAATAATTTTTCATTTTCTACGGTAAAGTTGTATTTATATTAGAGTTACTACAAAATACGTCGGTGATTGTGTTTAGGTACTTGTCGGCAGAGATGCAACCGGACCGGGTGCCCGTTCCCGGTCCGGTCGAGACTTAGCAACCAATCGGTTCCGGTCAAACTGCTGAACCGGGCCCGATCGGCTTGGCGTATGAGTAGAAAATATGGTAGAAAAAAGCAGATTTAGTATCATTTTGTACTGCTCAAAGAAAGATAATAATTTCATTCATTATTCTCTGTTTGAAATATTCCTGTTTTTCCGGTCTATACGTAACGCGTGAATGTATTGACTGATGTCTGTTATATAACTGTCTGTGATACTTGAACTTAACGTACCTTTTTAGCTTCGTCTTTTAGTATTGTGTTTGTATTCGTACAACTTGTTGTAAGTTTACATATACATTACAAATACATCTATGTCTCATATTCAGCTCCGTTATTGACAGCCCTGTATCTCATAAAGTAGACTGTACCCTTTTCTAAAAAATGGCTCCACGTATAGTATATCTTGTGTACTTCAAACTGACATAGAAAATGAAGAGGTGTACATTCTAGTTAGTTTTATTTTAATCTGTTAAGTTCACAGAATATAGAGTAATTTTATCAAGGGGGAAACAGCAGACTCCGGGACTCCAAGGGACTCCATGAGTCTGTAGTCTGCCGTTTCCCCCTTGAATTTTATAGTGAGTGCAGCGAACATTTGGATCAAAAGCAAAAAAAATTTAAAACTTAGAAGCAATATCTATCGTATATCTCATATATCAACGTTATATCGTTCTTTTCTGTTCTCTTCTATTTTAGGAAAAAAATCTCTGGTTCACCCTCTATCGTTTCTTACTTTTCTTTTTTCGTTTTTGTGAATAAATCTATCAAATATAGAAAGCCCTTAAAGCGATTAAACCGATGAACAATTTGACGGCATCCCTAAGTCAAATGAACTGACATGTATTATCTTTTATGCCTAAACGAATCTACATTAATGAGCCTCATAGGGTTTACACTCAACTCCTTATATGTCGCAGCCATGCCATGAAGCTATTTTACGTGTAGATTCGTTTAGGCATAAAAGATAATACATGTCAGTTCATTTGACTTACACGTTGCATTTTCATAAGCTTTCTTTTTGTTCTTATCAAACAACATAACAAAATGTCTTTACTTATTTATGTTTAGCATCGATAACAAAAACATATTTTTGTTCTTCGGTCAGGTTATGTTTTTAATGTTTTTTGTCACAGGACTACACACTCGTGACCAGCACGCTGATGGTTACATGTACGACAGTGTGAACAAACATAATATAAGTTATAGTTGATAGCATCAGATTCTCTTTTTCAATCTTTAAATGCAGAATGAGCAGTGTATATAAGCAAGACTGGAACGTAACTGGGCTTTTCAGTGCATGTCCGTGGGTGTCCACATTTTTTACTAATACCTGTAAATCGAGTACTACTATCGGCGCCAAAGTAAAAGGCACTCGGTTGTTTTACGAATAACTCAAGGATGAGGAATGATAGAAACTTGCTGTTTTCAGAAGTCAAAAAAGGACACCTGAAACTATGTTATCATAAGCAAAACTATTTTCCGAAATTATCTGAAAGATCGGTTTTTGGAAGATCTTTGGAAAATCGACTCAGATGCGTAGAAACTGACATAGAAATCTACTGATTTCTTTTATAAATAGATAGTCCAAAGTGTCCTCTCCAAATTGAGAACTAACGAGGAGGAAAACCTATCCAAGTGGTACCTTCCAATTTCGTTCGTTCATACGTCGATCGACAGAGGGTATCGAATTAGTAAAAGCCTAAAAAGATATCTGTTGGCGGCTCTTGAAGGCCTGGTTTTCTGAAAAATCAGTTTTTCAGAAACTCTAAAAGATAATTCAAACCTTTTTAAAGAGACACAATTGTAGCCTGCAAATTTCTGATTAAAATGAAACATCTCCAAGCTCTGCACGATTTTCCTCTGCAGTGTTATAGAATTTACAATAGTAGTTCCGAAATATATATTGAATATATAATTGAATCAGCAGTCTGCTGTTTATATCGGAAGTTACACTTTTTAATCGTGATTTCTTGTTGAGTTACGTACATTTTACATTCGGAAAGCGAACTTTTCATATTTTGGACTATTACAATTAATAGTTCATAATTCAGTTTAGAAACAATATTTTCATTTGAAATTTTCATGATATACTCTCTACTATACCCTGATTATTATTAGAAAGTTTCAAGCAGAAGCGATATTTATACAGAATGTATTTTAAAATATGACTGGATTCTAATGAAAGTTTAATAGTAGAACAGGATGATGTGATTGAAGGTCGTATTCTCTAACACAATAACTGCTGTCTATTTTTGGTCAATATTCCATATGCTCAGCAATATCCAAGAAGCTAAAGCCAACTGATCATATAATTTCCGCTAATTCTAGCATAGAACTTTGTTTTAATATTGTGTTTTGTGTTAATCATTCAATTGTATCATTCGAATAATCCGTAAAATAATCATAAAATTGAATTTTAATCAATTTAATATGTTCCATATTGTTCAATATCATTTGTATTATTATAGGAATATAATTAATAACATATTGTAGATTATATTCTAAATTAAATTGTAATTGTTGTATATTTGAAAATGTTCGACATAATTTTTCAAATTTTATTTCTGATAATGAATTCATTTTAATAGAAAGTTTGATTATTTTCTTTAAATATGAACATAATATATGATCATAAAAATGATGAGTAATTTTTATAAGTTGATCGTAATCAATTTCTAAATATTGAATATTTGGTGCAATTGAAAATACAGAATGAAGTAGTTTTGGATTTACAAATCTTTGATCAATATATAAATATTTTAATGATAATGATAAAGTATACAATGGTATTGATATAAAATGACAGTTATTTGATGATAATGATTCTGAATTATCTACATGTATATTTAATAATGAAATATTTGAAAATTTTTCTATTGTATCTGTTATGTTTAATATTGTTATACCATTAGAATAATATAAATTTAATTCATTTACTTTATTGTATATATCTGTCTCATGATTACACGTCAATTTTGATGATATAATAGGAAGATACATTGAAAAAGATGAGTTTTGTGACTATGGTATTGTATATAAATGAATTTTATTAGTCCTATATGGTAACCAATATGACGCATGTTCATCTTTACTCATTTCAGCATATTTTATTATAATAAAATGATGTTTGATATGATAAAATAATATCATTTAATTCAATATTCAAAGAACATTGAAAAAAAAATCAAAACGAATTTTAGATAATAATGTTAAATTTGATAATATATCTTTCCAA
>CAJNOQ010006327.1:0-13798 GCA_905250885.1 Didymodactylos carnosus
TGATAATTGATACATGGCTTTATAAGTTACATTTATTATTTTATTTACGAGTTACAATGAAACAGGTAATTTTACAGTATTAACACATTTGCCGCATTTGATTGCAAGCTCAGTTCCAGACAAAGTACCATTTTCATATCTTTTAAAATATTCCTTCAATTTATTATCACAATTATTGTATACTTTCTGCCGTTTGACTGTTTGCGTGAAAGATTCTGTATAACGTGTATAATTATATTCATTTTCTTCTTTTAATGCTTCGATAAACTCATAAATATGTGGATGAACACCAAAATGCTGTTTTAATCGATTATGAAAACCTTCGACATGATTATTTGTTCGCGGCTGATCAATAATAATTAAATCATGAATATTCCAAATAAATGATGGAAATATAGCGTCATCATCAACATATGTATCTGTTATATAAAAAATGGACAAGTTTTAAATGTACCATCCATATGCCACGTATCAACTTCTGATAAATATTCAAAAAATAAATTTTATTCGTAAATAAAATAATAAATGTAACTTATAAAGCCATGTATCAATTATCAAATTATATTAATATTGATTAGTATACAGTTGACAGAAAAAAAATGAATAGTTATAAAATGAGTAGAATGATAGAAAATGTAAACGGGATGAAACGAGTGTGGGACGAAACGAGAGCTAATTAACAAATACGGGACGAAACGAGAGGATACCGTATTTCTATATATATCGCATATGTTTCTTATTCTATCACACACAAATTAGATAACATTAAAACTATTTTAAAGATACTTAGTCTATAAATAATGAAAAATCTGTTTACATATACTTTACACATATATAAAAGAAAAATATTGTTAATTTATGCAAATAGCAAATATTGTTCATAATTAGAAAAGTTTACGTAGATAGATGACTCATTAATAACGATTCTCCAAGAGATATTTCTTAGTGTACTTTGATTGTTTGAACGGTACACATACGGTACTGCTAAAAAAAACACGATTTTCAAAATTTCTATGAAAACGACTAGCTAGAATAAATTCAAATAGTGATTTGGACAGCTGAAATGATGCCCTATCAGATGAGGTACATGTCACTGTTTCATAGAAAGTGTTAAAAATAGGGTTTCCAGAAAAACGCTTCAGCGGAATTCTAAGTCCTTGAAGATTTTTCGGAAATTTATTCCAACAGTTCAGTTTTGTAGAACTGGAAATTCTGATGAAAACGAGATATCTACGATATTTCCTCATGGATGTACAGGTGCACGAAAAATGGTAAAAAGTATAAAAAAAGTCCCAGTGTATCTCGTACTCTTGTGGACGCTGCCAAAAACAAGGATTAATATGTTAATTGTCTTTATTTTTTTCTTCTAGCATCCATAGCCGATGGTTCAACAAGTGATTTATCTGAAATTGGTAGTTTATATAATTTTCCTAGCGCTATTCGACAAAGATCTGATTCATTAACAAATTTATTTAATTTATCTGAAGACAGTGCATCTGTTTCTAATTTGAGTGTTGCCTCTTACTCATTATCACAACATTCATGCGATTATGGTCCAACAACAACAATTCCAAACTCATTTATCAACGGTAATGGATCTGATTCAAATAAAATCTTACGTAAACAATATAGTTCATCACATAAAAATTTGTATGACGATCCGTCTTCAACATCGTCACCACACCACGGACATTTCAGTGATTATACATCTCGTCAAAATAATAATTCTACTAGTCATTATCAAACAACGAATACACAATCAAATAGTAGTACAAACGGTTATTATTGTAATACGAGTTTATCTGACTCATCGTCGATTGGATCAAATATTAACGAATATCGAAAAAGTTTTCCAGCAAAAACTGCTGATTGTGTTTTGAATACAATTGGACTGGGAGGTGTAAATACAACAACGAGTGGTGATGATATTGATGCAACAGATAAATGTGGACTCATTTCATCTGCCGATTACGATGATAATGAATCAGACGATTGTGATGATATTATTGAAAATGGTATAAATAATGTCGGTGATTTATCGTCATTCAATGATGGAGGTGGTGCACATTCTTATTACGCTGGCAGTTCAGATGAAAATGAACAAATTCAAAATCCATCGAATAGTGCAAGTGCCACTACTGATAACAACGGTACAACAACAACAACAGCAACAACAATTACAAAATCATTACAAAAAAAAACAAATGGAAAATTACGAAAGACTGTGATGAACAATGTTGTTGACAGATTAATTAATTCTGGGAAAGGTATCAAATGTTAACAATATTTAAAGGTAAATCTCATTCATTTTTCTTTATATAAAATCTCACTCTCTCCTCTCTTCATAATTCTGTTTAGTTCTTAAAGAACATTAAATTAATTTTTGTACTTAATGGCTTTTTCTATTTTTTTATTTACTTTTTTGCCAATCAAATCGTCTATCTATCGTTCTATTCTTCTGTAATTGAAAATGACGATAATAAATAGATGTAAAATAATAACATCGTACGATTAAAATAAAACAGAATTTGATGGCTTCTTCTTTTATACGTTTGTACATTTTTATTGTTCTTACAGAGTCTTGTTCTATATATTTTATTATTAACTCGTTTCTTGATTTTTCACTTATTTATTTGTTTGTTCGTTTTACTTCAAAATTTTTAATAATAAAAAAACGTGATCTAAAATTCAATCGATAATCCAAATATAAAAATTAGAGCCTAGAAAAACTACTTTCTATGAATCTAAACAAGTTATTCTACATTTATCATGTTGCTGTAGATGTCTATATTTTTTACACCATCAGGATAATTTCTCCATTGATTCTTACAAAGTTTATAATGTAATCGTTTTAGACATAGTTTCGTACCTGGCCATAATAAATTGTCTTTTAGCACCTAACATTAATGTGATCATCTATAAGAAGATGAATAGAAAATTTTAAGAAAATATGACATAACAACACACCGAGGACATCAGAATGATACACGTTACATCTTACATCCATGTATATAGCTATTCCATAGTTTTTATTCAAATCAAACAATAATCTCGATAATGTTTTACCACATTGACAAATCCTATTGTTTTAGGATTTATTATCTCATTGGATAATTGTAGCAATTATAATTAATGATCTTATCTAATTTTGATGAGTATTCTATGATCATTACTTAATTTCAATATGACCAGTTCTTCTCAAACACCCCATTTACAGTGCTAAAGTTGTGCCGTATCAAGACTATATTTACTGGATACATATAAGACTTAAAATATTGAAAAGGTGGCACATTGTATTTCATGCTATGCTCATACTGATGAATAAGAAAAAACAATTATCCACTCACTGCAGGTTATAGATTTTGATTTTAAGAACATAAAAAGTTCGAAAAAGAGCAATCTAGCAAAAGGCATCTAACAAAAAGGGAAATATCTCTTTTCGCACAAGTACAGCGTTGATATGAGTGATTCTGATAAAAGTAGTACTTTTTCAAAAATTTGACCAATAGAAAAAGCAAACGCCTGGGTAGTTGAATATCATATGTCGATAGTGGGTGTTTCGTAGTACCAGAAAAAAAAATCAATTTGCCGAATAACACTTCTTTGTGTCCTGGGTTTTCAAAAAAACCATAGATTTTGAATGCAAGAAGATAAGACCTTCTCTACTGATTTTCATGTACAAATAACTGGACTACTATAAAAGTAGATAATTATAGATTAAAAAGTATGTCTCCATCTACTAGCATACTCAAAAACGGTTTCACAAAACTTCCAGTACTGAAAACCTCGGATTTCCAGAAGAACTTTCTTCACCTAGTTGAACGCTGTATATGCACATCCTTAAATTCTCCATGTTGTAAAACCTTTATACTAAAAATTTGGCTTTGTTCACGTGTGTTACATTAAAGTTACAAAAAAAACACAAAACAAAATGATTACGCGACAAAGGTGATTACGGGACATTTCCTAGTATTTACTAGTTTTCTTCTTTTTAAAGCAACTTTAGTCTTTATCATTTTTACAGGATCATCGTGTAGCTAGACTACATTTAAGGTGAAAAAAGAAACTTTCCATCGTGTTTGGTTGACACCTGATATAGTGGGTGATTACAGGATCGATGTTGCATAAGCATAATCTAACCTTCCTTTGTAACAACCATGCTTGCAAAACATAAAAATTCAATTCAGTTCAAGGACAAATCGTCGATCAAACATCACCTATCGTTGGCAAAGCGTGGATTACACAATAGCGAAAAGTGATAGAAACGTCGAGTTTTCGCTGTTTATTTATTCTACATATTTAGTCAACTTCTGGCATAAGAAACATGAAGACCAAATAACTTACTGGGGCTGTCCAGGACTATGTGATTACGGGACAGAAAAGAATTGGATTTTGGAACCATGAATTTCGAACAAATTTGAGAAAAAACGCAAAATATTGGGAACAAAAATAATGGTGTAGCTGAATAGAGTGAAGAAGATTCTAGAAAAAAATATTATTTCACACAAAGTAACAGAGAAAAATAACATTTACGAAACGCGACTCATGTGAACCACAAGAAATTCAACAACCAAATAACGATCAGATATAGATGTTTTGTTTCTAACTCGTTAATAGTTAAAGATAGAAAAGCTATCTTTGCAACGATTATAGGTCTAACATTGATACGTATATTCGAGAAACGCAAAATTGTTTCATTAAGTCTAAGAGAAGAAACCCTTAGGACCATTTACCTCTTTCGAACGGCACTATTTTTACCAGAGTCACTCATATATTATATATATATGATCTCTGCTCTCTTTATAGCTGAGAATCAGATTTTCCGAACTACTGGAATGGTCTAATCGAGCAAAAAATGCCCAGTTTTGAAGATCAGCAAGTGCATCGAACTATGGGAGATAAAATGCAGTTTAGAAAAACAAAAAGCTTTGAAGAGTAAATCATGTAAACCGTCTGCCAATATGATATGAGGTCGTGCAGCCCCATTATTTTGTCAATTCAACCGTTCCTATGTTTGTGATAGCGTAATCCATTATTTATCTTAAAGAAAAATCATCTATGTTCAGAACCAGGGCTGGAATCTCAAGACCTAATTAGATTCTTGACTGAAAAATACTGATTTCAGATACAGCTCAGGCACATAAATCTAGATGTTGACTATAGAACTGTCTTTTGCTTCTCTTTTTCTTCCTCATCCTTTTGCGTCACATGTGCGACAATGTTTGCACACGCATATCTTGTGTGACACGAGATTTCTCTTTCCTAGATGCCTAATGAAAACCCATATTAAATTTATTGAAAAAGCCCACACCGAATTTGTACGATTGTAAACGACGATTTACGACGAAATACTGTCGCATTCCATGCAGACTTAATACGCATCATTTCACGCTGTGAAATTATCAACAAAACCGAACCTAAACATTAATTTCAGAACTTCAATCAAGAAAACAACGCAAATTATACGGAAGGAGAAAAAAAATGAAAACTTTGTAAATTTGTCCTTTTTTTCGACTTGAACTTTTCTTCTGCTATAATTTCCGTAAAAAGGTATCGCAAAAGTGAGAACGCAATTCATTTTATACTTTTGAATGTGTTCTTTCTAATGGTCTCTAAAAAAGTTTTTTTAGAGCAGATGGTATGCTGCAGAAAGAAGTTTCAAAAATATGTCAGAAATTGACAGCTCGCCTTTTCCAACAATGTGTCCAAGCAAGAAACGGAAAACATGATCGACGTTTTGCTTTTGCAGTTAGGTAGAGAAGAACAATTATTTCAGATCAAAACAAAACAAACCCGATCAAAAAATCTTTTGTTTTGATAGAGCTATGGGACTTTTACTGAAAGCACCACTATACTCAGAATTTAAAAAATTAATGAAAAAAATGCGTAATACCCGACAGAAAAATGATTATTTTGCCATGGATTTTGATATGAAAAAATGTGAAGCGTAACTAAAAGATAGAGCGAAGTCAGGGCTACATGATGGCTGGTTCAGATTTTCTTAGTTTCAAAACGTTAAAATAGGAAATCGTTTTTGAGGTGAGAAAGTTTTCATTTTTTTCTTCTTCCGTATAATTTACGTTGTTTTCTTGATTGAAGTCCTGAAATTAATGTTTAGGTACGGTTTTGTAAATTTCACAGAGTATCTTTTGGTAAAAAAAGATTCCAAAAAGGTTGATACTGTATGGTGAAGAACAGAAAACAAAAAACCACCCATTATATCCGGACCACCCGATACTAATTCATTGAACAAATATATTAAGGGCATCCCCCTCAGAACTTCGATTTTTTTTCCTCGAAACTGAAATAAGCATACAGTCCAGTACCCCAAAGTGTCATCTTTCAGAATCCATCTCTGTTTGCCAAAAATTCAATGTTTTTGGAGGTTTTTGAAAAAGATTTAATAAAAAAGCTTTAGCGTTTTTGCTAAGAGCCCCATTTTGCCTCTTGTCACGCAATAACTCGGCAGCGTCTCAACATTGCGATTTAGTATAAGCTAATTGAATAGTAAGAATTAGTCACTATAAAAGCCATCGATGTTGGATGTAAAATAAAAAAGAAATTTTCCTGAGGGGGAACCCCCTTAAGCCAATACGTCTATCTCAACAAATAGCAGTTGGATTAATATTATCATACATTAGATTGTTAAAATATTTATCGTTCTGTTCTTGTTCTGTGACTTCAAAAGTAAAAGTTTTGTATCTTAAAAGTCCACGCATTGAAGTAAATAGTATGTGTAGTAACATCATAGTGTTCGTTAGAATCTCATATATATATGAGATGACATATACGTACTCTATTCAACCAAAAGAAATGACGTCCTCTGAAAAATTAAAAACATTCTCTTTTAAGTTCTTGTTCAATTAATTCAATTCAAAACAAGAATTCAATACAATATATTTACAAAAAAAAAAATGAGAAACTATCGACTATATTTGTCATTGCTTCTTAGAAGCAGAAAAGAATTAAAAACATAGAAATACTACATCACATCGAATTGTCTTTTAATAACCCACACACTTTCAATGTCAATGTCAATTGTCTTCTTCAACTAAGGCGGTAAATTCTATAATAAATTGAAAAACAACTTATCTATTAATTAGAAAAAAATATCTAAGCGAACAATTATGTTATACCATCGATTGAGATTTTACCATTATCATCACGATCTACTTTAGCAATCATTCGTCGAATCTAAATAACCAAACTAAGACTAATTTCTACAATATTTTTATTTGATATTTCTAGTTCATTACAATTGTCATTTAATTAGTTATAATAGAAACAATTCTTACCTCATCCGAGGATAAATTTCGTCCTAATCGACTTAGAATATTTTGTAATTCATTTGCACTTATGAATCCATCATGATCATGATCAAAACGTCTAAATGCTTCTAATATTTCAGCTCTTGTAAATTTTCGAAAATAAGAATCGGCTACAATTTCAACAAATTCTTCAAATTCTATTTCACCATTCTCTAGATAATATAAGAAGAAATGTGATTCTTTTATAACGTTAAATAAGTTTTACCATCAGCATCAATTGCCTTGAACATTTGTTGAATTTCTTGCTCACTGGCACGAATACCCAATGCCCATAATGCCTGCTTAAATTCTTTGCTTGATATTGCTCCTGATGCATCAGCGTCGAATAAATCAAATGCTTGTCTTAACTCTAAAACATAGATAAAAATTCGTGACGATATAGAAATATTTGTCATAGATAACTTATTAAGTACCTGTAACTTGATTTGGACTTAATTTTCGGATTTTTTTATTCTAAATTCAAATAAGTTTTATGAAATTTATGAGACTGTTTGAACGAAAGATTTAGTTCTAATAATGAACAAAAATTTTAGACAAAAAAAATTTCTTTATTAGAAGAAATCTGAGAAATAAAAAAAGAATTTGAAATTTTCTTGAAATCAAAGATTATTTACCGTAGGCATTTGTTTAATAGTCGAAGTTCAAAAGATCGTTACCAGTAATATGTATTTTAATCAATTAATCTAAAATTATTTAAAAATGACAATAATCGTATATTTTTCTTTGATAAAATTACTTATAATATTTATAGGATTAGTTTATTTTAAGAAGGATAATTTTATTTTTTTGAATCATTCTGTCTGATTACTATAAAATGGCAATTTAATTATTATTATCTAATAAATCAATTCAAGAAACATCGTACATAATACATCATATACAAATATCAAACAAAAATTTAAATCAATATTAATATACAATGTATGGAAGATAATACTCAAATACAGGAAATTATTTTAAACTTTTTAAGATTAGTATTAAATGTAAAGAAACAAAATACATAAGTACAATATGCTTACTATTTATTAGAAAATATTTTTTATTTTAAATTTAATAGGGATGATAGCATGTAATCTATTTTATTATTAACTTGCTCACCTACTTTTATCTATGAAAAAAAAAAACTGTCCCATTTTTATTCTAATGATAATTATTTTTCTATTACGAATGTAAGAAGAATGGCACGCAACACACACTTATTTTTATTTTATCCTAACAAAAGAGTAAAATAAAAAAAAGAATTCTTTATTTTTCTTTTTTTTCTTCTTCTTCTTCTCTCTGTCATTAGACATAAAGAGGAGTGCTAGAAAATCCTTGAGTTCATATATTTGAATACGCTCATAAAAAAAACAATTAGAGTGGGCACGCTCTACTAAAAGGATTAGATGAAAAAAAAAATTAGAAATAAAAACAATTTGACTGGCACAATTTTAATAGTTATGGCAAAAATATTAATCTAAAACAAGTGTGTCATGCTTGCACATTGAAATATTTTATAATGATAAGCAATGTGTCAACTCAAAACAAAATATCCGCGTTTTCTCTTAACTATATACAAGATATTACTAAGTAGTGGAAAATAACGTATGTCATATTTTCACTTTACACAAGGTAACGTCTTGACCAGCTAATATATTATATGGGTATCACCAGTTCAACCGGTATTAGATAAGAGAAGTCAATATTAGTTAATCGCTTTTAGATTTGAAAACGAACTCGTTAAAGTGGATTGAAAAAACTAACGTAAATCGAAACTTTCTTTAATAAGTTGTCTATGAACGTGAATAATAGAAGAAGAAAAAATGTTATCAGCCCTCTTGGAGATGAAATCAATAAAAAAATTAAGTAAAAGTCAATGAAAATGTGCTTATAATCACATATCACTGATAGAAAAATAAATTCATTTAGAATCGCGGTAAAGTGCTTCGTCCTACTCAGTACACTCGATAATCCAGAAGATTTTCTACTTTTGACAAGACGTATTGCCAAAAGCTTAAGAAAATTTTTGAAAATGAATATTATTTTCCCATGAAAGTTTTTTTTGCATCATTTTTTGCATTTTATTCGAAAAATTTTCCTAAACTTTTGACAATAATGTCTAGCTAAAAATAGAAAATCTTCTGAGTTATCGAGTGTACTGAAAAAGCACTTTACCGCGCTTCTACATAAACTTTATTTTTTTTTTCTTCACGTTGATAAGCATCATTTTTTATGTTTTGTCTATTAGAAAACACTCAGTAAAAGAGTATATTCTTCTGCAGAAATAAGTAGATAAATGGATCAGAAGGATATTTGAAAAAATACTATTTCGAAATTGATGAGACCGTTTCTCTTACAAAAGTATACGATTTTATAGTACTGATATGTCTATTATGTGATTAAAAAAGATGATGTTCTGCTTGAAAAGATTTTTGTTTGAGAAGATTTTTGTATTGATGAAACAAAGAAGTACAAATAATAACTGCAAATATGTTTAGAATCCTTTGACAATAGTATACCAGTATCTGCATTATTCTCGTTCTATCGTGGAAGAAATACTAATATCCAATTTTTAATCAAAATACTAATTATATCACTTCAAAAGATTTGAATTAATGACTTATGAACCATTTTAGTTTCAGCTGACTATGCAAGAGAAACGCAGGTAAAAACACTTTTTTTCCAACTGCAAATTCTACTCAGGCAAATTTCAGATTTCAATCAGTTTTCAATGCAGATAATCAGCTCTGCTCTTTATACAAATTAATTTTCGAACAGGATAATCCAAATAGATTTTTGTTATGGTCTGATATTGCCGTTTGTTTACAAGAAGACACGAAGATAATATTGATAAATCGAGTTCTTCTGATTTTTGACTTTTTTCTTCTTTTGAAAGACAATATAATCTTAAAATCTTGTGAAGTTCATTTTGCCTTGGGAAAGAGTGATAATAAATAAAGGAAATGAATAAAGAGTATAGTATAGCGATAGACTGGGAAAGATCAAATATTAGACTGATTGGTAAAAAATGATCTTTTCAAATTTTTGACTTACTTTAAATCTTCTAAGGGCAACGACTTCTGATTCAAAAACATGAGGTTACGGTCGAAATATCCAGAGAAAACAAAGCATATGATGAAATTCAAAACAGCTGCAATATTGATCATGTTTTTGACTTACTTTTCTCCGATTTTGAAAAAGTGAAGTTAGTTACCCTGCTGTAGATAAACTGAGGAGATGTAATGACTTAGACATGTGAAGATGAAATCGTGCACTTTGTTTCGGGAAAAAATGCTTTTTGAGCACCAAATCAGTTATAAAATAGATGAGCACTAAAAATACGACTTTTGAGTACCAAGCAACTCAATTAATCACTCAAACTAACTCACACTCAACAAATTGATGAAATTTTGTAAACTGTGTCATATAAAAGATTAATTTATCTATATCAGGCCTCAGTGCTCATGTTAAAGTACTGAAAAAATTCTACAAAAGTAACTTAAAATGTCTAACAACGAATGGCAAGTTTTGAACGTCGTATTTAATTGTGGGTATTTCTAAAACACACAAACACTCCCAAATTAAAATCTGAGTTAGCCAATCGACAGAGCTCCTCGAGCTGAGTATAGCAACGCCTAACGAATATCCAAAAACGTTTTTATAGTTTTGCTTTTTAAGCATACATTTTCAACGAACACCCAGAAGAAAGAGTAAGAACACCCAAAAACGTGTGCTCAATTCATCTCCAGGTTGTTCGGAGCCCACTGGTAGGGTGAGGTACTGGTAGGCTGAGGATGAGATGTGGGCGTGAGGGTGAGGTACTGGTAGGCTCAGAACAGTCTGGAGATGAATTTTGCACACTTTTTGGGATGCTTTTACCCTTTCTTCTGGGTGTTCGTGGGTGTTTTAATTTAGCACTGTTCAATATTTTGAGTGGTGCTCAAACGAGAAAAATGTTATCAGAGATTCAAAAAGCAGATTCTGTAGAGAATTCAATTCTCTATCGAATGAGACTAGAACCAGATTTTTAGATCATTCGGAAGTGCCTTAAAAATAAAGAACAAAAGTATCCCGTTAATTATGCGCCACCCGTTAGTGACTGATAAGCGGTTGTCAAACTAAACTGAATTAAAATTGTATCAAGTCAAGTTTCATATTTCATGTAAAGAAGGTCATATTAACAATGTCATTTTATTTAGACTGTACGTTAGAATGAGTTGTTTTTTTAGTCGATTTGTGTCATTTTTAGCACAAAGACTGTACAAGCATTTCTTAATGGAACGTTTAAAATGAGAATCTAATTCAAAGGTTTCAGAATAAATCAAGATCATTGGAAAAAAAACAGAGAAGTATGATTATTCAAACTTTTAATTTTCCGTGTCAGAGACGCTGTTTATAAAATCGAAATTTCTATAGATTAGCCAATGATGGTTGTGAAAATCTTCGAAAATAAACAATAGCGGAAAATTTATTGATGTTGAAAAAAGGATATCGTCAGTTACATTGCATTGTATTGATAAGTATTCTATGATAAAATTTCGATCATCGTTGATTAAAAGCGTATATTTTGGTATTTTATCAGGCTAGCAAAAGTTTTCGATATGCATGCAAGTTTTATTTTTTACCAATTTGCAATTATTTTCAGCTAAACAAACAAAATCAGACTAGAGTTACATAGGAAAAGAAAATGTTTGAAGTTATTTTAAAATGTACATAAAAGAAAAAAAATAAGAAAACATTATTATTTATTGTATAACATTTGAAAAGTAATAGGAAAAAAATAATCTAACCAAACTATAAAATTATACATAGTATCTGATTAATAAGCCTAGTTTATTATTTTCATCATTCAATGATGTCGTCTTTCTACGTTAATGATTTTTCTTTGATTTTTTTTGGCGTCCGTGTTTCTCTAGTAGTTTATTAAAAAAATTATCGCGATTTTAGTGACGTTGTTGCTGCCTCATCTAGTGTATTTGTGTTAAACCAGCATCATCATGAAAAAACTTTTTTGTTTCCCAGTCTTACGATTTAAGAGTTTTTCAGAGATCAAGGTCTAAAAAGAACCCTGAAGTTTTTCCCAAGATGTTTTAATATACTTCAAACTGGAGAGTTCGGGTTTGCTTTATTTTAAACTAGACACCTAACTACATGGACTGACGGGCGCCGATTTTTCAATTAAGCCTTAATTGATTTTCCAGGCAACCAACAACCTCCAAAATCCAAAAAGCCTTCCGAGTTTTCTAAAAATTCTCAGTTTGACAAAAACTAAGATCTAATTCAAAAATCGGCGCTTGTCAGTCCATGTAGTTTCTTTTCCTCTTTTAAACAAAAAAAGAATAAACTCTCTGTGACAAACCGCTATTAAAAATCTTGGAAATACCTCAGGTGTAACTCGTATATAGAGAAATTGCTGTATAAACTACTCAATTTTAGGGCTTTTAGGAAAATGCCTGTAACTTTTTGATACAAGGTCATACAGAGTTGTACGAGGTCTTATTTTGATCAGAAACGTTTGCTCTACAAATCTATGTGTTCCGAAAAGTTTTATAGGTATCCAGTATTAAAGTTTATAAGTATCCAGGAAAAAACTATGATTTAAAGTCCCGATTTTTCGAGGTGAAAACTTGCTCAAAATTCCCGATAAACCACTTTTGTAACCAAAAGCGATACAGATTCTGGAAGTAGACACTTCAGGTTACCTTTCCACGTGTTTATCTCAAAACCGATTTTTTGACTGAAAGTCATCATTTCTGAGGGCGAGGGTGGAGGCCTTAAGTCATGCGAAATTTGATCTTAAAGTAAAGACCGAAAACTTAAGTCGGACTTAATTCATTAACGCATTTTTCGAATAGCTAGTAGTAGTTTGTTTATTCATGAAAAGGGAGAGTCATCAAAAGGGTTTTCAGATGTCCCCCATTCGACCGTTTTGTCCCCAGTAAATAAGTCTCCCATAGGGGACATATTTCGTCTCCACTGAAATATATATGAGTCATTTGCAACTTTATTGTACAATTGGTGAAAAATGATGAAAGTTACTTTAAACAAAATTTGATTAGCACATCTTGTTCTCCGTTGTTTTCTGACTCTAGAACCCAAATTTCTCGACTACCACATGCGTAGCGACTGAGATAAACCTCAACAAACTTCGCCAGGTTCCGTTCTCTAGGTTTTAGGCTATAATGATCTCGAGGTTGCTTTAAAAGCGGATATATCATACACCATTCGATAGGTCTCGTAGAGAGCTATCGATTCATACCATATGTAACTTAGTACGACCTGCACAGCAAACGTTAGATCGTTAAAACCCTAATTTCGAATGTGTATTCAAGGATAAAACGCAAAGCTTGTAGCTTAGTGGTGGTTAGCCACTTTAGGGAAACTCGACATCAAAACTACGTAAATTTATGGATAGATAGGTTCAGCAGAATATAAGGAGTCAAAATTGATGTTATAACTTGGTTTTTGACTAAAAGAACCGAAAAAACTTT